>CAAKHC010019517.1:9017-64552 GCA_901007825.1 Macroramphosus scolopax | reverse complement strand
ACCACCCCCCAAAATACACACAGACACTTGCACTCACAACCACCGCCAGTCATTTCATCCTCCCCCAAACTAGTGGAACAAGGAAGGAAGCAAGTGACAGAATGGGTGTCACCTGAAACCTTGGCAGGAGCTGCGGAGCTGTGAGGAGGTGAAGAAGGAAGAGACCACGAGGGGTAAAAGAAGATCAGAGCCTTAACGAAAACACAAAGAAAGAAAGAAAGAAAGAAAGGGAAACCTGCCAGCTGATTAACTCATCAGGAGCCAGAACTTTAACAAGCTGATGCTAATCAACGAGCTGTCATCGTACGTCTGTATGAGATGCAATCGGCCGACCATTAACTGCAATGTAAAGCCATTTACGTCAATATGAGACGCTCAGAGCTGCAGGCCAGACAAAGGTTTGTATTTTAACCTCAGTCGGAATCATTTTGTCTGTCGTGGATAAACCTCACCAGACGTCAACCGTACTGTTGATACATCGTTAAAGTTGTCATGAAACCGTTTAGAGTCTTGACTCGTTCCACCACCCCAACACAGCTCGTTAGGCAGCGATGCCTCGTGCGTCAGTAAAAGACTCGAGGGGAGTATTCGATGAGACGTCAGCGTCGTTACTCGACACGCGGGAATGACAGCGCGTTGAATCAGCACGACAATGAACATTTTAAAAACTACTCAGTTTCACGTCTAAATCAAACAAAAACTGACAGAAACTGACGAGAGAACAAAATTGAAAACATAAAGAATTATTCCCAAGCAGCTGCAGCCTCGCTCTGCTGCGAGCTACGACAATCCCATTTGTCCGCCGGTGGTCGAAGATGTCAACAGGGTGTGTTTTATGGCGCTTGGCAGAGATGAGAGGAACAAGGTCAAAGACGGAAGAAGAGGGGTCACCGACCTCATGAGTTCCTGGCGAGGTCCACTATAAACTCCACAAGCCATCACAGACTGGCCAGTTCATTAGGTACACGTCTAAGATTCATTACATCAGCTCAGCGTTAAATTATGTGCTTTTCATATTTGACTAAGAATAGTAAGGTGACACCGTTGTTGAGGGCGGTGACGATGACCCAGTAACAGGGAACAGATACCGGATTGGCCTTCACAGTTTCAAAGGCTGAGCTCGGGGGAATCACATGCCTCCATGTCACCATATGTTCCATTCAGAGCTTCAAGCTGAGCATGCAAACAGTATTACGACAACAACAATGGTTCAATCGTGGGTGAAAGGATGAATGAGGAAACACTCTAAAGAGATTTGATCACCTTTAAAGTAGAAAGACACCGTTTACATTTCACACATTATAATTACACGTGTTTAAAATCAGAGAAAAGTGATGTCATGTATGTTGTCTTCAGACATTCAAGGCAGGTTTATATAGTGCGAAATCGAACATGTCAATGCCTCAATGGGCTTGACAATCTGTAAAGTGTGTGACAGCCTCACCCTCGATTGGAGTGAGGAAAGACTCCCCCCTTAAAGAAAATGTAAGTCACAGAGGAGGGATCCCTCACACCAAGTTGTATCATGTAAAGACTGTGAGACCTCCACTACAGCCTCGTCCCCACCGTGATGATTTCACATCACAGGGTTTATCATCATCTCTCCATTGGATTGCGTGTGTGTGTGTGTTTCTTTTACGTCCTTGCGGTGCCGTCAGGACATTCCCGTCATCATTATCACATTTTTTGTTATTTTCATCAGTGGTCTTCTGATCCAAAAGTATCAATCTGACATATGTCAGAACATAAATTCCGTTGGATTAAAGTTTGACACCCCTCCGACAGCGTTTGAGGTGAAAACATGTTGGGTGTCCTGAAGTAAGCTGTGACTTCTGGATATTCTAATCTTTACAGGATTAACACTGGATTCAAAACTGTCTTTTTTTTTTTATTTCTCAGCCCTTTGAAGCCGAAATGTTTAAAGTTGAAACTGATGGATGCCTCTCACTCGTATCCACGGAGGGTTTTTATTGCATGTCAGCAGAACTCTTCATCCAGAAATGAGCTTTCAGAGAGAAATCACATCAATCACATTTGGCAGAAACCTGCAGCCGTCTCTCTCTTCTGGCGGCTTTGATACTCTCAGGTTTTTGGCTCTGCAGTCGGCAGCCATTCTGCCTCTCACCCTGATCAATAGTGTTTACTGCAGCCAAGTTTGAACGCACACAGGCCCGCGTAAGAAGAATACAATAACCGCGACAGATGCATTTGTTCAGTAGTATTTTTAAATTGTTTCAGGGAAGTGATATCTGATCACAAGAGGTCAGTGGAGACACATTCTGATGACAGATGTGAAGTCCTGTCCATGCCAGCTGACGTCTCTTTGTCTTGGTCTATATGATTTACTGCTTATTTACTCCTTGAAAAGGACATTTACAAGTTTGGAAGTTGATTCATATGATGCAAATAGATTCAAACCTTTTCAACACAGTTTATACGGTAAGTATCCACTGAGCTGATGGACAGTGGGGGTAAGAAAGGGAAGTTGAGGGTTGTTTCTGGTGTGTTAGCAGCCTCTGCTGGAATCAATACACACACACATTGCTCAGGTTGTTCTCAGTGTGACGTATAATAGACCCTAGACCTAACCCTGACTCAGGGGTTCCCAAAGTGGGGTCCAGGGACTCTCAGGCGCCCTTGAAGTCCTTCTAGAGAGTCGTCAGCCATATGAGGAATAGTTTAATTTCACTTATTTAAATATAATGTAATCTACAGCAGCATAATATCTGACCTTTCACAATATCATTTAATAGTTAGGAATATAGTGTTTTTGTCATTTAAAAATAATTTATCACAATTTTCTTGAATGTTTATTCTATTTACTTAAAATCTTTTAATGACTGCATTTTGAAATATGATGACTTTGGTTGGGAAGTGTGTTTAGGCAAATCATAATTCTTTTTTTTTCTTTTTTTTTTTTCTTTTAAAGAATTGACAAAAACAAAACACTTGACCAGAAAGAGAATCTTGAAATTTACACACAAAAAAAATGCATTCACCTTTTGATATTTTTGTTTATTGTTTGAAATCTGCGTCCCTGTTAATTAAAATCGCTTCAAATAGGATCCACGTGAAAATGTTTGAAACTTGCTGACTCAAATGACAGATGAATCTAAACTTTAGATAACATTTTAATGCTAACCGTGAATTATTTGTGAGACTTTATTTTGTAAGAGCCTCCCGGAAGTGTTGAATGCGTTAGGCTTGTGCACCGGTGCCCTTTCTGTCAAACATGGCTCGGTTATTATCGTTTCAATTTGCAGCTCTTTCTATTGTTTTGTTTGCTGGATACACTAGTTTTGTCCGCTGTAACAATGGCAAGAGGGTAAGTGTGAAGTGACATTAATTTAATTGCATTATTCGACAGCGTTTAAACGGAAGCTACCCCTCTTAGCTAAGTGAGTAGCAGCAGCCCTGTTAGCTAAAAGCTAACGCTGGATTCTATTTTCATTTCCAGGCTGGCGATTCCTTGGAATCAGAATTCAGCGGTTTCTCTGTGCCTCTTGAACATTCCTTTGAAGTTGGTAAGAAAGTTTTTGTCACCTGTTTATGCTCTATAATATTTAATTTTTGGGAAGCTAACGATTTAGCCTGCTCAGCTAAGGCCATATTCGTGGGTAGAAACCTGCACACTGAACTCGAGTCTTAAAATGTCATTTTAACGTTTACCTGTGTAGTAACAAATCCGTTTACTTGGTGGAAAGTAAATAAGATTTTTTCAGAAATACAAACGTGTTGTTTCAAATTCGGCATGAAGAATTACCGGATAAAATGTTATTCACATTACTTAAGCTAATTTATGTGCAGACTTATTCGATTTGTTTTGTGTTTATCAGTTGCAAATGAAACATTGTCATTGCAATAAACTAATATATGATGCAACATATAATATTATAAATTGTAATTCTGCTGAATGTTCTGTGTAGAGCATTTCATTGAACGTATCTTCAGGACTTACCCTCCAGTCTTCTGTTTGTGATGTCTGTCCTTGATTTCACTGACTCTCAGTCCTGTTTCAGATGACGTAGCAAAGTTTCGGGTTCGTGGAGCTCTCGTGTTGAAAGCTGGAAGGGAGCCGAGTGTCTCACTGAGTCAGAACCAGCTATCTGAGGAGGACAGAGTCAAACTGAAGGTGAAGTAGGGAAATCAGGGAAAAGGGATGTGAGCTGCCAAATGCTGCAGTCCGAAACAGAGATTACTACCACATGCATGTGAGCTGCCGTCGGATGGTTCACCTGCAGAGAATCATTTAGATTAAAGTATAAGAAAAAAATGTGTAATGATACTAAGAGACAGCAGTCAAACTGGGTGATTACAAGTTTCTAATAAACGATTTGAGTCTTAGACAGAAAGATGTCCAGAGGTAGCACAAACAGTTTGATGATCATGACATTAACCTTTTTTGTTCTGCACTTGAATGACCCTGCAGGAGGTGGCGGCAGTGGACGGACTGTACCGAATCAGAGTGCCTCGTGTTTTCCTGCAGGCGGACAGACAGACAGAGCGGCAGATGGAAGGTTACCTCACAGCGTTTGTCAGGGCCGTATGTATTTCACTAAATTACTGATCAATACAACAGATGAACATTATCTTAATTTAGGATGATTCAGAAACGGAGACTAATATGTGATGTAATATTGCTCACATGTGTTTAACGTGATCCTCAGTGCGCCATGGTCGAGTCTCATCTTAGCGATGTGATCAACCTCCACACCGACGTCTCCGGATACCTCATCGGCGTCTCCATAGTAACGCTACCTGGAGCCTGCAGGGGCTCCGAGGTCGAGGATGAGGTCGATCTCGAGGTGTTCAACACCACGATGAGCATCATGGCTCCTGTCAATGCACCTGGGTCAGTCAGTTTCCATATATTCTAACTCGTCTGGTCTTGTTCCTTCCTGTCTCGCCCACCCTGGTGAATGCTAATGGTAGCACTCTGCTACTTTCCCAATCTGTTGACATGTGTGGATTAGTGAAATCCTCTTGTGTATACGAGTGCAGCTTTTTCTCTCTGAATGTTTGATTCAGTTGTTTTTGTTTGGCCGCTTCACATCGTTTCCCAAACGATTGAACAAGTCTCTCAGCACTTTTTCTCTCTTTCAGATGCACTTTCTGTTTTGGGGTTTGTTTGAATGCTAATTGCAGATTTTTCTTCCAGGCCAGAGACGGCTCTGTTCCTCGAACGAATGGAACAGGAATATGAGAAGAAAGGGAAGAACCCACAAGAGCAGAAATCTTTCTTTGCTAAATATGTAAGTACCCTCACTGAATGCGGCTGATCAGGCAAACAGTCTGTGCCTAAAGATATCCCCTCTGCCGTCTGTAATTGGCCTCTGATGATTGTAATGGCTTGAATAGTTGAAATGGAAATGCAACACAGTGTGTTAGGAAATAGAAGAGGGTACATCAGTACTGTTGTTCAAGAAAGGTTTTTTTTCCTCATTTAGATTTGCCTGAAAAGGTAAAAGAATATCTAAGTGGAAATTGTCCCGCTTCTTTACATTTCACTAGCATCAGTAGTGGATTCAGGCTGCCAGGTGCTTCAGTCGATCCAGATGATATTCTCCTCGTGGTTTGAGATCCAGTTCTGTACTGGTGTGCTTCCCTGTTTGGTTGTGTTGTTGCGGACTGACTTGTAGGTAGAGTTGGGTCGTTTCCAAGTTTGTGTCCTTTTTCAAAACCATCTGAACCCTTCGTCATTATGAAACATTAAAAAGTAGCTTACATCATTAACCTGAGTGGGGCAGGTCCAGTCTGAGAGGAGCTTGTTATGTTCCAGTCAGGAGTCAAGTAGTGAGTTCAGGTGTTTCATTCATTGTACCAATGGTTTGGGTACTCGTCAGCTTAAACTATTCACAAAGTTCAAATGTAAACATAAGAAGTAACATAAGAATTAGTCTGTGCTGTCATTCAAACTGATGCCACCTCTCCTCGATCCTCTCGATGGGCTCATCCTCGCTCTCTCAACACGTCTGTGTTTTGCACTGGGCCCCATCATGCCGCATCCAGTGGCGTTTTGACTGTGCTGCATTCAGGGACATTGTGTTGACTGTGTTGCATGCACTGGCATTGGGCTCCATCAAGTGACATTTTGTTGTGTATGTGTTGCATCCAGTGACATTGTGTTGCATCTGTGTTGCGTCCAGTGAGATTGTGTTGCATCTGTGTTGCGTCCAGTGACATTGTGTTGCATCTGTGTTGCGTCCAGTGACATTGTGTTGCGTCCAGTGACATTGTCTTGCGTCTGTGTTGCGTCCAGTGACATTGTCTTGCGTCTGTGTTGCGTCCAGTGACATTGTCTTGCGTCTCTGTTGCGTCCAGTGACATTGTGTTGCGTCTGTGTTGCATCCAGTGACATTGTGTTGCGTCTGTGTTGCATCCAGTGACATTGTGTTGCGTCTGTGTTGCATCCAGTGACATTGTGTTGCGTCTGTGTTGCATCCAGTGACATTGTCTTGACTCGGTGCTGTGCTGTGCTGTTTTCCAGTGGTATTTGATTCTGGGAGGTGCTATCTTCCTCATGGCCTCCAATTCGGCACAGCCCCCAGCAGGGGGAGGCAGAGAGCAGAGCTGATTCCCACTGAAGTACTGTTCTTACTTGTGGCTTGTTCTGTCCCCCCTCTTCCTCCTCCTTCAACTTAACCAGTACACAATGTGATTAACTAAAAACCACCTCTTTTATCACACTCATTCTACCTTTTCACGCTTTTGGTGTTTTAATTTTTCCAGATTCAGTGCCAAATACATTCAGTAACACTCCAATGTTCTTAACTCAAAGTACTTTGTAAAGGGAAATATTTTCCTAAACCTCCAGGAAATCAATTGGATTGTTCATACGACCACGTTCAGCATGTGTTTGGTGTTTGAGTCTGTGATTTCTTCTTCACGCTGCAGCCTCTCGCCCATCTGTTTGTCTTTCCTCTCTTCTGGTCAGAAAATAGTTTAACCTAATCTTGGATGACCAAACTGGAACTGTTGAAAAGATGTCAAAGTTGATTTGTCATGTTGAAAAACAAAGACATTGTTATTTACAGGAGTTTTTCTGGTCTTTGTGTCTTCCAGTGGATGTACATTGTGCCTCTCGTTCTCTTCCTGATGATGTCTGGGGCTCAGGACCAAACAGGCGGAGGCGCCGGGGGTGGAGCGGCCAATGGGGGAGGCCGATGATCAGCTGCTAACAGATTTGTTTGTGAACATTACAGATCAATAACTCTCGTGAATAGTTTTTAATTGCTGTACATACAATGCTATTTAAAAGAAAATAAAGAACTTCTTAAACATGTACAGCTTCGAGGAGATGACGTGTCCTGCTGATAACTGCGTTTTTAATACCACTGTGAAAATAAAGTATCTATTACTTGAGCTGGCTTTTGTGTTTGTAGCTCGGACTGAAGATTATCACCTGTCAGATCGCGATGTGAGATTCTCAGATTAAGTAGCAACACTTAAAGTTATTAGGTCATAGGTCAGATCAAAATACACAATGGAGTCAAGGCAATGCGTGCACCACTCTGTTGTCTTTACGTTGGCGTTAATACAGACGCTTGTGTCGTTTTCCATCATCCTGCCACCTATCTGTGTATTTATAATCATGGCTGGAGGAGTGAGATCACAGATTTACAGCAGCAGCACAGCTGTAGAAACCGAAAAGCCCTGTGTCAACTTTCCTTATGTCAGTCAGCCCGGCTGGTTTTAGTCTGTGAGGAAGATCCTCTTATTTTAGGAGCCTCTGTGTTGAGCTTCAACACTTCGCTGACCTCCCAGAACGGCCTTTTCAATGGCCTCCTCTGGCTATCTTGCCATTACAACATGACGGAATGTGGTGATGTTTACATCTCAGGGGAAAGAGAGTTTCTATTTGTTAAGAGATGCACCTCTTTCAGATTGGGGCAAAGGTCATACAGAGAGATGCCGGTCATCAGTCCATGTGTTTATATATGTATTGTCACAACCGAAGGATGGTTTTATATTTTGAATAATTTCCCAGCCAAACGTCTCAGATCCTTTTTCCACTGTAAAATCCCAGCTATGCGTGCGTGTGATTGTACTTTCAGCACACACACTGATGGATCATGGGAGGCCCATCAGCATGCAGGGTGATGTATGTCCGTATACCAGGAAGCCGAGGGACACTGACACCGACACGCACGATTGTTGTGAGCTTCAGGAATGGAGTCATATATGTTTGCAGTAACATGGAGGCCACCCGAACATATGTCGCTTTCACCAAGTGTGTAACGTATACAGGTCCAATATAACTTACATATTATTATACTATACATACTGTATACATGGTTATATTGATGTTTAAAATGACGTTTTACTAGTATGTTTTTACAGTGTAATATAATATACCAGACGTTAAAGTGTTTACATATTTACAATTACAAATAACATAATCACTAGATGGGAAGATAGAATTAAAATCAGGCAGGTTAGGGTTCATACAGATAACTTGCTCAAACAACAACAAATTACTTTATGACTTAATCTGTGCTAATAACCCCAAGCTATTAGTATCTTAAAACGTTAATGATAAGTATTTAAAGTGTTATCCGAGCAAGAGCGTATGTTAGTCCAGCCAAATCGACTCACAGCTTTCATGACAGCTAACTGCTAACATTAGCTGCTAATGTTAGCTGAAAGCATAGGATGCTAATGTTAGCTGGTAACATTAGCTGCTAATGGTAGCTAGAAATGTTAGATTGCCTTCGATGTAAGCCGATGGTGCGCTTCCTCAAATCGTTACAGCCTGACTGGATTGAGTTTTTTTTTTTCCAGTAATGTAAAAGGTTTGCTACAAACAGTGTTCAGAGCAGCAAAGAGTGAAGAACCGGTATTACTAAAAAATAAATTGACACACTGCTATTAGTTGCTAACGCAATTTCTGTTGTTGTTTTTATGTTTCAGTGAATTTAAATGTTTTGCTAAAATACAATGTTAAGACGACCTGGACTAACACCATTGGTGCATTGATCAACTAATGTATGGTTTTACTTTATGTATTTCGGCATCAGAATCAGGTACAAATAAATGTGAGGATAACAACTTCCCTGGCCACACGTCAATGCCCATGAACCGCCGGAACTTCATAAGGATAAATGGATCTTTGTCAAATCCAAATTAATTCATCAGATTACATTCAGCCTAAATGCAACCAGGTTGCAGAATGTTTAGTCCAACTCATGCGCACCTTCGAACTGATGCTATGCTTTAACTGACATATGAAATTGTTCATGAAGAGAAGATGATGGGCAGATAATTTAACAGAGAGAAAGATTGCATAAGGAAACATGATGGAGGAGACGAAGGGAGATTACATGATGTACATTAATGGCTGCCGCTCACGGAGCAGCAGTTGCACATAAATCTCAGGGCCCTCTGTCGCCTGGGGACCACCATCGACACCCGGTTCAAGGCAGGACATCTTATGACATGGAGCAGTTACAAGGTTTATGTTGCACTACAGCTGCGGAGGGGTCAGTTGATTTTGGCCTGTCGTTCTCACGCTGTAAATCTGGACACTTTAACGGTGCATTGTTAATTAAATGTGCTCGGCCCCATGATTTGCAGCTAGAGCCTCGCGCACCGGCGCTGCCAAGAGGCACGAATGTGTGTCTCAGAGCTGCTTCATTAGAAGGAGAATGATTCGCATTAAATCATAACATGACCTCAGTTATCGAGGGCTTTCAGTCGCTCTGGGATAAACACACCCCACAATGCTCATGCTGAGAGCCAAATATACTGTTGGTGGACAACAGTACTGGGAGGGAAGTGAGGAGGAGGAGGGAAGCACCTGCCTCGTCAATCACAGGACGCCGAGGAAACTACAGAACTATTCCCTGAGAAGCACTTATAGTATCCCCTGCACACAACCATGCTATACATTTCACCATCTTGTCAACATGTAATGAAGTAACGCGATAGGACATTTAACGGCCAAGCTTGGTAAAGCACACTAATATTACAGTGATCATTGAGTGTATAATGTTGTGCCTAAACACACCCAGGGGTCGGGGTACAATACCATTAAAGCCTGCGCACTGACAGCAGGAAGCAGCAGGTGTTGAAGTTTGTTTTTATACTTTACACTGAGCAGATCTGTTATTATAGGAGCCGGCGCTAAGCGTCTGGTTACACTTCATTAAAATTCTTCTTCCAAAAGCTTGTGAGACGCTTTCCCCGTGACAGAGAGATATTTTCTATTAAGTTGTATCAATTAAGATGGGCCGATGAGGAAACCCTCCAGGGAGTGTGAGGCCTCATAAGGAAAGGCTAACTGGCCATTTCAGCTTTTGCACCAAGTTGTAGCCATGTTTGGGTGTTACTGGTGTGATTAATAACATCAACAGTTGTTGACTATGCCAACAATTGTGCTTACCTATTGTTGGTTGCCGGGGAAACATAGGGCTATGTGCCAGCTCACATGATTGATCGGTTGATGTGTTGAGTTTAGTCACGATCAACATGCAACATGCAAATGAAAAAGCTTCAGCACAACATCCAACTTCACAACACTCCCTCCCGTTTGCTGTTGTTGTACCAGGCTCCCATAAGTCCTACTGGTTGACATGCTGCTGGCATCGTCCTCAACAGCGGGGTCGTGTCGGGTGATTGTGTCTCCTCGGGTTCAGGCATCTTCTCCTCCTGCACATTGGTGCCATCGCAATATCAAAGGGCAACAGTCATATTCCTTTACAGGAAGAATCGGGGTTATCAAATGCATTATCTGATTACATCTTCATTACAGCTGAGTTTACACACAAAAGGACGAACTAAACCACAATAATAAAACCATTTAGATGTCTATAAGTTATCAAACAAACAATGGTAGAATTATTTATGTAACCTCTATTTAATCAGGAAATCATGAAAAAACATGCGTAACTAGAAATGCACATTTAGAACACAAACCTCTGCCAAAATCAATGTAATAAAATGCTGTTTTTCACTATGATAAATACTTCTATCCCATAATTGAATGGTCTCTTCTCTGCTGCAGGCTGTGATCCTCCGACAAGTTCCTGGAAATCGGCGGTTTGTTTTTGCGTAACTCTACGAAAAAACACACACAGGATCTGGGTGAAAACGAATTGAGACTTTCTTAGGACTTGCAGAACAATGAATCGACAGCGGTTCGTGGTGGCCTGTTGTCAACATATTGGGGGGAGGGATGTGCATTTGAGGGAGAGAAATGTCCGTATAACACCAGATGAAAGCAGGTGTTTTGTCCTGTGACCTGCAGTTCTTCCAGCGAACTCACTCTGATGCCTCCATATAACCAAACTATAAAATATACAGTATATATACTAACTAAATGTGTCTAATTAAAAGTAGTTACTTGACACGACTAGAAGGTATAATGTCAGCAATCCCCACACACATAGTTTCAAGCTGTTATTTTCAAGCTCTGACCACACCAGCAGTTCAGAGGTTCTTGCGGCAGCCACTGATGGCTGGGAACTGGGATTGATGACAGCTCTTCAGTGAGTAACTGGCTGTCGTGTTAGAACCAGAATGCTCCCATTTGCTCTACAGAAACAAGAGCAGTCAGAGACTGTGAACTTCCACCCGAACATGTTGGGTTTTCAACCGCAAGAGCTGAAAATGAATTTCTATCCATCCGTCTAACAGATTTGCACCTTGGCCAATGCTACACTCCTTCACCATTAGACTTTCACCAACGCCAATATAAAATCGCTGTGTTTAAAGCATCTGCCCCAAAATGTTATGGGTTCTTCCTCGGTCCGTGTAACACACCCCAGCCAAGTTTCAGGACAATCGGCTCAGTTGTTTTGGAGTAATCCTCCTATCAGACAGTGCATGCAGCTGTGCCAAAGATCATCTTTAAACCGATCCACATCAAAAATGAACAGGTTCTTCTGTGACACCAGCAACACTCTTCCACTAATTTTTGTGAAAAGTGGGATATTAGTTTCTGCATTGGGTCAGTTTAAGGTGCTCGCTGTTTTAGTAACTGGTCTTTTTTTCTTGGGTCAAAGTTCATCAAACTTTAAAACACGAGTCATCATTAACCGTGTTTATGCCCTTTAAAAAGATCCAGGGTGTGTCCCTCCAACACATGCACGGGCCATGTGTTTGCAAATGAGCATGCATACTTGGGATATACTGGGTATTTGCTCTTCTCCATCTGATCCCTGGAAAGGCGTTTCATGTGACCGGACCGTAACATCCAACCAAAGTGAATGCATTCTCCCTCCTCCCTGCTCATCCGACCCCTCCCCACCCCACTCATCTGGAAGATAATAAGACGGACCCCCGGAGACGGGCCATCACAAGACGTCCCCGATTGATCAGCACTGTGAACACCAACCGAATCATGCCTGTGCCCAAGAGAGCAGGTAAGAGAACATCCTCATCTAAAGGAAGATACTGTGATACCAAACTTTCGGGCTGCGCATAAACCAAATATATTTGTGTCAGATTTGAGCCAAATGACCGATATTTTTCACATGTTGGCCTCTAAACAGATATTCTATCTTTCTCATCGTCACTGAAACCTCATTGCATATAATAATCTGACTGTTGGTATATTCCTGTCTTTTCTTGTGTTAAATAAGGATGCGCCGATCCAAATATTCAGTATCGGTATCGATACTGTGCAGAAAACCCTGGATCGGATATTGGAACGCCCAAACTGTCATGTTGATGCTTCACTAAATGACACGAAAGCGAGATGTTAAATAACTTCAATAAGTTATTTAAGTTGAAGTATACTGTATGTTACAAATTTGTCTTTGAGTCTTTGATCAGTCGACTCCCAGTCAGTATTTTATCATTATTCTTTTCTAAACTACCACAAATTTGCATTTTAAACTTCAGCTTGAACGGTAGAATGGTGCTGACAAGTCAAAGGTGCTGTGTGTGTCTGTGTGCGTGTGCAAAAGTTTAAAGTCGTGTATTTCTCAGGGAAGTAGAAAACTCACAGAGAATGATTTCATTAGAAGTCGAGGTTGAACACAGTGAGTCAAGACAAATCTGGTATTAACTGTTTGGCTGCTCCAGAGAGAAACAGACAGACACTCTCAGTATCAGACATGTTAAAGTGAAACCGTCCATCTGTAGCTGTAAATCATAATGTTTATTCATGTTTAGTTTACTAGCGATGCATTACATATTTGTTTAATGTTGTTACTTCATGCCGACCGTCCCTGTAAGTCAGCTCGGCAGCAAACATCCTTCTCCATCATGTCACTCTGACAGTTATCTCATCCATCATGTCAACAGAGTGCACAGAGGCGCCTCTCGCTGGGCGGTTACAGTTTCCTCTAACCTGCTATGTTGCGCAGTGAATCCCCGTCGCTGTCACAGCGTCGTCTGCAGTTACAGAGCTTATGTTTCTGTCCGTCTGTCTTTCTCACACCTACAGACAGTTGCTTATTATGAAGACCCCGTCTTCCTTTTCTGCATCTGTACGATTCAAACAAGACAAGAAAATATTGGATTTGCCGATGTTTTTAAAATAAAAGTGATTTAATAATATATTTCCTGTATATATTCTGAAACATTTTACAGAACGGTCGCAGTACTTTGTGTACTGGCCCTGTAAAAAGCGCCCAGAATTCTTCCTTTTCTCCAAATCCTGCATGTGCTTGTTCCTACTTCATCTTCCTCTACATGTGCACATCCAGAGGGCTTCCAGCCAGAGAGTCCTGACAGGAACCAGAGGGATGAGCCTGGGTCCACGCCACCTCCGCTCATCTCTCTCTGTCCTCATCTCACTATCGCCTCTTCTGATCCTGCTGTCGCAGTGAGACGTTTCGAACCCGATCTGCACAGATAATGTAGCTCTGCCCCACTGAGAGGGGAATCTGGGGAGGGACCGCCCAAAGCAGAACACCCTTCCAGGAACATCGGGAGATCCAACGCTGACCTCTTGGCCGGGTCCCATTGAGTCACTCACGCTTTCAAACACGTGCTCAGGAGGATGAATCATATCATTGGTGTCCAATCACAGATTTATCTCTTGGAAGGTTCTTCTGAAGTCAAATCCAGTGCAGAAGAAGCAACTTCACCTTGACATCCATCCAATACATCCTGGCCTGATCCAAAAGGAGTCTTTTTATAGTTCCTTCAACACTTTAATGCCTCTCTCTCCTCTCTCTTGCATCCTGCTCTGTCTCCTCCACGTGTTGATTGCTGAGATGTCAACTCATCAATCTTTCTTAGTATCTATCTATTTCTGTGGGGCTTTCCTGTTGAGCCTGCCGAGCGTGGACTGGCATCTGCAAGGGTTCGACCTCCTCGGTGCTGCACTGGCATATCTGAGTCCGGCGTTATTCCAGGAGGATTTTCTTTCATCTCATCAGCCCCCTGCTGGGCTCCTTCATGGAAGAAAGACAGATGAAGTGATCTGTCGCCAGCATCATGTGACCTTGGCTCTGTCCCTCACCAACCGGACAGATCTCTCCTCCGTCGTGCTCCGTCCGTCTGCTGTTCGGCACAATGCACAAACACTGAACGTTCTTTTGAAGTGAGGCAGGATCACGCAGCGAGCTCGCTGTCTCTGTAATTAGATCCTAGGGTCAAATTAATATTTCTGCATGCCCAGTCAATTATCAAATTTGCTGGTCTTAATGGCTTTGGTCAGGTCATTTGTTCGACATAATAGTCTCCTGCGTATGTATTTAGATTTTTAATTATAGTCCTCACGACTCACTTCCTCATTAAAGGAAGAGTGATGGATCTCCCCCCTTGGATGCTACAAGCCCTCCTTCAGCCTGCAGGGAAAGCCCTCCAACAAGTTATCCATTATCCTGCTAATAACCACACACACATACACAAACATAACCTCCGTGGTGGACTCGTGGTTTATATTCGGCATCAGACCCACAATCATCCTTTATAAGGTGTTTTCCACAGCTGTGTTGTTGACATGACGAGTGTCACTGCTGAGATGTCGTCTGCTGAATTCTCTCACTTTGTAAGGTCTCCTCAGTGAGTGTCAGCTGAGACGCTGTGATGTTCTCACACACTTCTTTTGGGGAATGTGCAAGGACAGCTGTTGTAAGCACATACTGTATATCTTGATTAAATTGGGATGCCCACTAACGCATTAACATCACAGCCGTGAGCTGTAAGAGAATCCTTATTACCCCTCCATGGGTCAGCGGGAGATTGAGGCTATTCTGTCTAATTTTGGCAACAGCAAACATCAACCCTGATGTGGTGATGTCAGCGTCTGATAGGCGAGTAAGAAGGATGAGAGAGCTCGACGGGTGTGTGAAATTGGAGGAATGACGGACGACCAGATCTGGCCTGCCCGGGTTTGTATTTGTCCCAGAACCTACACCGACACACCAACTGGAGGAGCAACGCACAAACTGGTATTGTGAGGGAACGCCATCATACCAGAACGTGATTAGAAAGAGACTTCGGCTGTCAGTGGCCGGGATGTGTGTCCTTCGCGTGTGGCAACATGGGCCTCTGGATTCCTTCTCATGAAACCTAAACTTCATGAATCATTGCTCCACTGACATGGCGTGCATGCTGCTGTGTGACCGGCTGGATGTGGAGAGCGAGCAGAGGAGTTACTGGAGATGAATGTTACCTGGGCGCTGATGAAGGGAAAAGAAAGATGAGAAGATTTTAAGTGGCTTGTCACTGCTGCCCATTATAGCACTGAATATATTTTCTCATGAAGGCCAGGATGAGAGGAATTTGTCAAGAGAGGGATCAATAGAGATGGAGAACTGATTTGTGATTAAATGTCTTCTTCTTTTACAGGAAGGAAAAGCAGCGTCGCCGCAGAAGGTAAAAGAGCAACGTGGCATTTCTGAAGACGTTTTAAATCACTTCATTATAATATATTAATTGTCATAGATGAACTGAATCTTTCTCGTATAATAAACGTCCTTCTCTTGTTCTCTCTCCTGCCGGTCGTCTCAGAGAAGCGGCCTCCTTATGAGCCAAACATCCCTGAACCGATCACCAGGGCAGACTTCATGAAACGTCAGTCTGCTGTGCATGAATATGAACATAGAATCTGACCTTTTTATGTGATTATCAGGACCAGTACAGCCGTAGTTGAATGGCAGTTAATTAAATCAAAGACAAATGTGGTGGAAGATTTGGCGAAGTCTATGTGAAGGAGATGCTGCTGTTCAATAAATCGGACCCAGTATGTCCCTGCCACCTTCTGCTGCACCCGGCTTGGTAACATTCTCGTTTCCTCTCCCTGCACACAGACTGGTTCCCCGTCTCTTTTGATGATAAAACCGCACAGAAGCTTCTGTGGATATCAGAGGGCGGGGCCAAGGTGGCTCGTACTACAGACGCAGTGTGCCCGTACCCCAACAGGCCTGAGAGATACGACCACTCCCCACAGGTGGGAAACAACCTCAACCACTGGAGAACATTGACAGACTTTCCTTCTTCTTTATTTATTTGAAATCAGTTTGCATGTCTGAAGAACGCTCTGCTGGGCTGTAGCTGACATCACTTCCTGTTGTGACCTCCCCCTCCCTCTTATGTAGGTGCTGTGTAAGGAAGCACTGCTGGGCTTCAGGGGGTACTGGGAGGTCGACTACGATGGCTGGGTGGTGATCGGGGCGGTGGGGGAGAGCACACCCAGGAAGGCCAGCGACGGGCCCTGCGGCCTCGGGGAGAACAGCAGCTCCTGGGGCGTCGGCTGGTCAGGCTCCTGCTACCAGGTGTGGCACAACAGCGAGAACGTGGACACCAGCCTCCCCTTGACCTCCACCATGGGCATCTACATCGACCAGCCGGCGGGACTCATCAAGTTCCTCTTGGTGGAGGGGGAGGAGGAGAAGGAGGTGCGGCTCATTCACAAGTTCAAAATCAGCACCAAGGAGAAGCTTTTCCCCGGGTTCTGGGTCGGCACGAATTCGTACTGCCTCATCCGGAAAAAGGATCAGTGACTCAGCTGCGGGTTGAACGTGGAACGAGCGTAAAAGAGTGTAAATTTAAGGTGTCCGAGTTTTGGGGAACAAGTTTTGGGGATTTTAAAAACTGTAGCACGAAGATTGTGCATGAAGAAAACGTTTCATATTAAATCTAAAAAATGCCTATTGTATTGTATTTACTTCTGTGTATGTAGTTACGTGTTTTATTGAACTTGTTTATATATTATAACACACGACTTTGCATGTTCCAGAGTGCTTGTTTAGCTTTATATCCTGTATCATTTACTGCGTGCCAAGTGTCGTCAATAAAACACACCATCTGTGGAGGACTGTGTGAAATTACAGAGTAAAGAATAAAAAAAGGTTTTAAATTATAAAATTCATGAGAAATCTTGTGAGATTTAACTGGAAAGAAAATAAAAACCTAAATATAATATTAATACTAATATTCTGAGATTATAAAATCACAAACCTATGAGGGAAAAAACTCATATTTGTTAAAATTATTAAATTGAAATGTTGCTGGTTTACAGGGTTGCCACAACATGTCAAAATTTCTCTTAATTTTCCCCTTATCTAGGTCAGAAGCTGTTTTTTTATCGGTGTTGTGAGGAGTTTAATCCAACCTTTTTACTCTATAATCCCAAAATATGCTAATGTAATCTTGCAAAGGTCATCGGTTGATATTAATCATGAACTCTTCTTCCTTCTCCTTTAAAGTAAAGTGCTGAGGCCCTCTAGAGGCCAGTAAGAATACTGCACATTTGTTCACATGACACATGAAGTCTTTCCTCTTGGTGTTGCTCCTTTATTTGAAACATAAAAGTACTTAACAGAACATTTAGTTGTTGTTGAAATGTCAGAGATGGACATGTTTCATTTCAAATCAACCCATCTTTCTCTCTCTCTCGCTCGCTCGCTCACTCTCTCTCATTCAGTCAGTTTAAGATATTTGGAGCAAAAAAAAAAAAAAAAAAAATAGCATCAGCTAGAACTCAGAATTGATTTACAATCATTCTATCAGTCAGTCATTCATTGGCAAAAGTAAAAGTACAAATAGGCATGTTATGAGTCGGTGCTGGTGTCCTCCCATCACATTTCACCAGCCACTTTTTACCCCTTCAGGGATTACGATGAAACGCTCGGAGGGGAAGGGGGGGTGGGGGGGGTGACAACACGCCTGTTGGTCCACTAATCATTGAACGATGGGAGAAGTCATCTATGTGATCATCGGCTCCAGTGCTCCATACTAATCATGGCGTGACAGTAGCGATGACACTTACAGATGTTATTTTAATATGAGGTGAAGCAGAGCTCCTCCACCTCCTGTGAACAAATGAGATTTCACTCCTCCGAGTTCCCGTTCAAGAAATGGAAAAAAACAAATTAGCTTTCTTTCAGAGATTTAGATGAGAAGATCAATACATCTCTCATGTTACCGCATTGAGTCCTGAGCTACAGTCCACCTGCGTGTGTCACCATCCAACCAACAAAACTCAGTCATGAAGCTGTGCAGAAATTTAAAAACAAGTTGTGTTATGTCCGTTAGCAGCCGGGTGCAGTGAACGTACCAAAGTCTCGTCACCACGATGAAATAAAAAGACAACCAGCGATGCAGCCGGCTACACAGAACCCACCGCGCTACACCGAGTGTGATATCAACATTCTCATCTACATTCCTTTAAGTGCATATTTCATATTGTTTAAGAGCGTCCCACTCTGCCACGTAGCATTTAGCTTTGGAGATAAATTGGCACGGAGCACTGGAGTTAACGTGGCTGGCGGTAATTTAACCGAACTCTCTCCGTCAGCACACTCTTTGTCACACATCTTGTTTTAGTGTCCTTCGCTGGTCAGTGCTGGGGGTCACACATCTCCAGGTCCCATCCTAACGTAGTGTCGAGGGCTGTGTGGCAGCTAGTGTTGTGAGATAAGGAGGATGGGTACAGTGTCGAGGATGTTATTAGTGTTGGATGGTCAGTTACCCCCTTTGAACGTGTTAATGAGAAATAAGATGGAGGTACGAGCTTTGTCACACGCTGGACGTCACATGCGCCTCGTTAACCCCGGTCTCCTCCCGCCATGACAACCTCCCTCCCGTTTCCTTCCCTCTCCGATTCTCTCCCTATCTCTCTCTTCCTCGCCGCTCTGTCTCTCTCAGTGTTTGAGAGAGAAATCACCCGTGTTGAGGCGGGGCCGAGGCAGGGCCCCGAACATTTCCGTCCCGTCATTGGCTCCAGGGGCCAGAAGGGCCTTCATACTGGCAGCAATGTGCTCTAGGTCAGCACAGCCCACCTGGAGGACAAACACATGGACTGGGTGTTAACATGGGGGGAGGAAGTACAAAAGCACACATTCCTCAGATGATGGAGATGTATCACAACTTTTTGGATGATTTGGTGTGCTCGGCCCAGCTTGTATTGGAAGCATTGCTGCCCCCTGCTGGTTGAAAACAACTAAAATAAAGTAGAAGTTTATTGGCCTACAGAGAGCGGAAGAGAGATCCAATCACACGTCGGGAGGGAACTACTTAGGGCTCTTCGCATAACTCAGGAGGTTTGTTAACAGGCTGCAGAACGTGTAAAACTCACCCGTTCTCCACTGTTGCCGTCTCCCTGAGCCCCTCTGGTTCCCCTGCAGCCCCACACGGGTACCGACACGGGCAGGGAGCGGGCCAGAGCCATGGAGTGGGCGTGCCGGGACGAGAAAGCAGGCTGACCCATCGCCATGCTGCGCGAGGGTGGAGGAGCATCCTCACTCAGTGATCCTAGAACAAATAGATGCAGATCAAGCACAAACCTGGGTCCATGCACATGTGGCTACTTGCAGTCTGCATTCCGCCCTCTTACCGTCGGTGCTCTCCTCCTCGCCGTCAGACTCAAAGAAGGGCTCACAGTCACGGGACAGAGAGTCCTCGTCCATGGAGAAGACGCCTGAAACCGAACAAATGTGTAAATCCTCACACCCTACGAGTTTCAAAGTATTTATTGACAAATGAAGGGCATCACTCCTCACCAGCACTTTCGTTGCCGTAAGGTCTCCTTTCCCCCATGTCCTCCTCTTCCTCCTCTTCCTCCTCATCCTCACACTCTTCTTCCAAGTCCACAATCCCAGACCTCTGCCGCCCCTGCTTGCTTTCCTCCAAAGGGCTCTTCTCCCGTTCCCTCTCTCCGTTGTCGTTTCGTCCGACGCCCTGGCCGGGAACAGCTCCTGGGCTGTAGATTGATGGATAGCTTTGGGAGAAGAGTCTCCCATTGGGGCTGACTCCGCCGATCACGCCGTCCCCTGTAAAATTCTGAAACAAAAACAGCAAATCAGACTTTATCAGACTTTAGATACTTACGCATTACAGGTGTGAGATTTTTTAAGTGAGGCCAGTCCCTCACCCCCCTGTGTCCAGGCTCAGAGGTCAGGTCAACCCCCAGCTTGGCTCCTCCCTCTCCCTCCGCCTGGCGTTTATGCCTTTGGGCTGTTAGCAAAGTAGTGGAGTGCAGCACTCCGATGTCTTCTATATAACGGCGTGACGACTCCGCCAGAAACCCTTGACCCCATACGCTGTAGGAGAAGTCGCACTCCCGGGGAAAGGCACTGCTGCTGTCCCGTTTCCTCAATCCTTCTCCATCTCCAGCCGATGACCTGAACTTCTTGCACGCTGTGAGTATGGCCAGATCGCAGCCGGACTTCTGACAATACGTCTCTGCGGCAGAAAGTAGCGCTAGCCAGCTCTCTTTGTGGTTGTCAGGGATCTCAGGTTCGGATGAGCGGGTGATGGAGGCCATAGCGGTGCTAGGTAGTGTGTGTAGCTTTCTTAAATGGACTGGCGATGACGATGGAGTTGATGATGGTGGATTCTAGGACACCAAACGTACGTAAAACCTTTGGTGTCGATGTCAGATGCAAACGACGTCAGTATCTTCTGTCTTGCTGGTGTATGGTGTTTTTTTGCACTGGTGAAGATGTTTAGGAGGTTCAGGAGGAGAGGCACTAGGTGACTTTGAGATATGATAAATCGGGTGTTTTCCTGACACACTGGAGAGCCAGGGGAGAGAAGAGATGTGGCCTAAGTTGCTGGTGATACCTGAAACGAAACAAGAACAAGAGCCAGGTTGAATGGATGGTGACTCACTGACAGTCAACGAACAGTTCCTCTCTAATGTTGGTTCAATAGAGACGATAGCATATGAGCTGAGATTTATTCAGACCCTTTGATTGTACCTAAACCAAACATTCTCTTAATCATCACATATTAATCGTTATTATATAAAAAAATTAAAATGACATAATTCCTTTATAGAAGTGGGTTTGAGGACCAGTGGGGTTCCTTGAGGGGGTTCAAGTGGATCCCAAGTCATGTATTTTCCTTTTAATTGAACTCCTAAATACCACAATGACAAAATATTATATAGAAAAAATATCTGAAAGCAATCGTTCTAATCGGATGAGGTTTGTGGTTTAATTTGAGTCAGTTTAGATGTCGTGAAAAAATGAGCAACCACTACTTTACACAAACAGCAATCAGTTGATGCGCGCTGATTTCAACGTCTGGATTATTTTATATAAATATGACGTGTTTGTGTAGACTTGACACAGAATACGTTTAAAAAACAGCTTTGGTAAACATGTATGTACCTTCCTAACTTCCAAAACGTTTGTAAAAACCATGATGGAATCAAATATGTGCAGATATGCACAAACCGGATTAACTAATCTGTCCTCTGATGGTCGCAGCCGTTACCTCCTCTGAGAGCTGTTTGTCAACAACTAATGCTAAGCTAACTGCTGACGCAATGGGGGCTTTAATGCTTCGATTGATCCCTTAATTTAGAGTCAAACCACCGCATATTAATGCCTCTTATTTCTGCGCAGTTACTGTCTTTACCGCAGCTGTTGTTGTCGATCTTGTTGTTTATTCCCTGTATGTGCAGCCTCCTTCTGATGGAACTACAATTCACCCCCGTTTTGGGGCTTTTTAACAGCAGCTGAGGACTGCGCGTCACAGAAAAGAGAGCAAACCTTCACCCACCTGTTCAGTTTCTTTCTTCCACGTTGCCAGTTATTTACCGATGTTTAACGTTACTTCTTATAATCATACGTATTCTGCCTTCTGCCACCGTTTCTCTCCCCGTGCTAGCTAGGCTCCTCACCAGCGGTAAGCTAACGGGGTTTCAGAATGTGTTTTCATGGTGAAACTTTCAAAATAAAAGCACATGGGTGTTTTTTGTGTTGCATATCTTAACTATTATTGTATAATATTAACAAGGTGAAGAGTTTATGACAAGCGAGTACTAACGAAGATGTGTTTAAGTTATATATTATCTGTTAATATTTTCAACAGCCACATTAAGCAACATACGATTTTAACAAATCAACATATGTTTTTTTAATGCAACCCACCTTCGATTTTATTTTACTACGTTGTGTGTACACGATTTTATTTTCAGTTTATATAACAATAAGCAAGCCCATAGTCCATTGGGTTTAAGCGACACTGTGCTTTTAATATGAAAGTCGCATTTTCTCATCCGGTTTTGTGTGAGCTAGCTCCTGCTCTATCACCCAGCTCTGACGTCACCTGTTTACTGCTTTCCAATCGAACGCACGTTGTACACGTGACCCAGCTCTGTAGGCGGGCTCGTATCCGCGTTTCTTCTCGTGCACGTGTACGCTCTTAGTCCTCCTCCTCACCGAGCCAACCCACCTGCTGCTAAACGTTTAGCGGGTTGTTTGTCAAGATTTAAACAGCGTGTAAACCACCACAGCATAAATACAGATAAATACACTACAGAATAAAGTATTATGGGATGAAATCATATAAAAGTATCATCTATTTTTATGAAATATTAGTTTTTATTATTGAGTTGTAAATGTAAAGATTAAGACAGAAATGTAACCTGAACCATACAATTTATTCCATCACTTTTGTGACCTCTTATTTTAAGGTTTGTACCAAATTGAAACGCAAACAAGGGTGTGGCACAGGGTTTATTTTAAGTCCGCCTTTATTCACATTTAATTATAAATGAAATAAGAGAAAAACGGAAAAACAGTACATATCGCCTAAATACAGATTATACCATTCTCTATACAACAGCGCCCTCTATTGCTCAAGCGGTTCAAAATGGATATGGATCTGACACATGGACTTGTCAATTAGCATCTAAAGCGGGGTTCTTCGACGTTTTTTTAGGCCAAGGACCCCTAAACTGATAGAGAAATGGAGCAGGGACCCCTACTATAGGTACTAGAAACGATCAATACTAAGCTATTCAAATAATACACAGGTTCGTATATTCATGTTTGTATTTTAAACATGTGCAGGGTACAGGGTGGCTGTGCCACTGCCATTTATAAATGCACATCTTGCACACAACCCTGAGCTATTAAAATAATTCACAGATGCATGTCAATGTGTATTTAAAGACATTTAAATTTGTGGAAAAAAACGAGTTTTGGAAAAACTAAATTGTGCCTGTGATGTCATTTGACTCATTCTTTATCATTAAAGAACATTTCGTGTCATGTACAACCGCGTTTTGTTCAGAAATCGTCTGATTCGCTCGCGTCATGACGCTTTCCCTAAACAGGAAGTATGACGTAACCTTTGTTTTGGAAAACCAAAGGAGAGACGTACAGCGACCCGAAAGAATGGAAGCAAACAAAGACGATTCTCAGGTATTTCAAGATTTTTAAAAAAGGTTTTACTGACATCTTTAAATGTGGGGAGTTTTAGAACTGTCCTCTTGCCTGCCTGTGATAGCTTGGGTACAAATACACGAGGTTGTTGTGAGCGTTAGCTTCGGTTATCGTACCAAGCTAGTGAGATTTAACAACAGACGGTGGAGCGAAGCGGTTGTATCTAAAGTTACACAATCAGCAGCTGACTACCAGATGTCTGACTCCTGTTTGTTAATAGCCGATAGCCTCATCGATAACCAACTAGCTATATTAGCTTGCAAGCTATATCGGTCGATACTAATTAATCACCATAAAATACACCCAAGTTATTTTTATCTAAGATTTCTTCTGGTTGTTGGTCGCTTCGCCTTCAGCATCAGACCTGACGAACCGGCTGGGTCATGTGATGTGCTTCTTTCACTTACGAGCCTTTTGTTTCGTGATGTCAATCACCTGTCAGCAACACGCTGGATCATTCAGATACTTATTTGTCTGATGTGCCGACTTAATGTATGTTATTTATGTGACGATTTCTAACGTCGTTGTAATACAGACCAGAATCGATCGAATGTCCTCCTGACACTAATCGACAACTATCTTGATTATCGATTAAAATGAAGCAATGATAATGACATCTCGGGGTAGAGTTGGTAAACAGCTGATAGTTTTCTATACTTCAGGAATGATTAACATGTAGAAGGAATATTTTCCTCACATTTTTTCTGTTTTATTCAGCTTATTTTTCTCATCACATAAAAGGCTTTTGTGTATATTCATTTTTCTGATTGAACAGTGATTATATTTCTTATTAAAGATGAGCGTTAAGTTGGAAGTTGGCGGCTTCATGAGCTAAAATAATGTGTTGTTTCTTTAGAATAATAATAACTGAATATCTGTTATGAAAGAATAAAAATGTGTCGCATGTGAATAAAATCAATGAATGATAATTAGTGTTGAGGAGGAAAGTAGATGATTATGTGCAGGCGAGAGTCTCAGTCAGCTGGATTTATTTTTTTAGGGCTGTGCAATAAAATAACATATAGAATTTCATATTATGCTTTATAGTTTAGTTAAGGCAACATATTTGGTAGCATGACACGGATGCAGACAAATCATGTTTCTTAGTTATGGCAAATATTTTTTATTTTGTTCTATGAAAATAGAAGTCAAATATATGTGTCTAAATAGTCCTTATTTTTCTATTCATGTGCAGGTTGTTCCTCCCCTGATGATATTTGAGAAGGAGGGGGTGTACCTGCACACGAATGCCAAGAGGAGTAACCAGGACACCACCATCCCAGGGTTCATCCGCATTGTGGAGCGGGTAAGCCAAACCTCGTGTGTGTCAGGGTTGTTAAGATACAAAGATAGACGGAGTATCATGTATCATGTATTTGTTTTAGGATGGAGTGCCAGCTTTAGAGTGGAGCCCGCTGGGAGAAGAGGGTCGCAGTGCCCCTGCTGTACTCTACACCAAGAAGGTCAGTAGTCGTGTGTTTAAAAGAGATAATGTTTGTTTTCTAACTCATATCATCCTCATGATATCATCCCCATTAGGATGGGGACGGAGGGGAGGAGGATGCAAACTTTGACCCTGGGTATGAGCCAGACTGGGCAGTGATCAGCACTGTGACAAAAGATCGGGAACACGTCCCAGTAAGAGACTCAGGTGCAACTTACATTTCTCTCTTTGGTCAAACAACGATGTCTATAAGATAGCTGCTTATTTGATTCTGCATTCTAATAGTTCAAAACGCTGCTAACCTTCAGTTCATGCACAAGAGTGCAGAGAGTTTACTGACTTTTACATCATGTTTCATGGCTGATGGCGTTGAGGTGCAACATATTGGCTTCATTAAGCAGCTATGATTTAATTATCAGAAAAATACATAATAATATGAAAGAGTGTGTGAAACCAACCGTCCTCTGCTTCCCTCGCAGGCCAGTGGTCGTTCTCTCTGCCTCTCTCAGAGCTGTACTCTCTTCGGAGGGCGCGCTTCTCCTTAGGTCGAAATTTCCTGGTGTTTACGAGCAGAGGGGGCCACCCACTGCCCCCCCTGCACTTCCACCGAGGAGGAACCAGGGAGCTGCTCAGAGCCCTGAGTCGTTACATCATCTTGGACCAGTAAGGATGTTTAGACGCAGCCGCTCACATCTTTGTTGACACACCACATGATTAGAAAAAAAACATCACATGGTATCCTGTGGTTGTCATCAGGTCACCGGTTGATGGGCGTCTCTTCTTGGCCTACCCTCAGGACTCTGGGGCTCTCTCCCAGTCCTTCGATAAGCTGCAACTCCTCGACGACGGCCCTGATATTGTTTCGGTAAATCATTTCATCTTGTTGTCCCTATTAATCATTTGGACCAACAAAGAAGAGAGATTGATGAAGGATTAAAAACACTAATATTGTCCTAATCAAATCCTCCTCTTCATCTTGTCTTGTTTGCTTTCTGTTCTCTCTCTTATTGAACAGAGATTTATCCTGGACCCGTACGCAACCACGTTTGGGGGTTTCTCCAAAGTCACTAATTTCTTCAAGGCGGCCCTCCGGCCTCCTGACTCCCCTCTCCACCCACGTGCCCCTCAAGATCCTAATTTGCCCCCCCAGGCGGATGAGGAGCCGGGCTTCGAGCTCATCACCTGTGTAAGAAACAAAACCCTGTCGTGTTGTGTTAGACCACATGTCAGAACATATACATTCATTGGTGTGTTTGTGTCTCTCTATCAAGGGCGTGGAGCTTGGCCCCAGACCACATGTAACCCGGGGACAACCTCTGGACCAATGGGAGGAGTTCCTGGACCCAGAGGGGCGAGTGACAAACCCGGAGAGAATCAAAGAGCTTGTGTTCAGAGGGGTAGGACTGTAGATCCCCTGTGACTCACACGTGGAAGACGTCTCTTCTTGTTACCTCTTTCTACCTGATGTGCATTTAATCCCGCCCCGTCTGATTATTGCAGGGCATCACGCCGTCGCTAAGGAAGGAGGCTTGGAAGTTCCTGCTGGGCTTTTACCCATGGAACAGCACGACTAAGGAAAGGGAGGCCATCGTGCGGGTCAAAACGTTAGTGCTTTACAATCTTACATCCCCCGTTTGAGGGTCAAAAGAGAGTCTCACATTTGATTCTTTAAACAGCAGACACCTACGTACAGTGAAAGAGTTTGTGCCTCTCAGTCCTCTTGTTTATACTATAGCAGTTAGTCACAGCAAGTTGGGGGGGGATGTGAACGTGTCCTTTAAGTGAGTCCCCGCTGTGATGTGTCTGCAGGGACGAGTACTTCAGGATGAAGGTGCAGTGGAAGTCGGTCAGCGAGGAGCAGGAGATGAGGAACTCGCTCCTCAGAGGCTACCGCAATCTGATAGGTCGGTCCTGCACTCGTCTGTGACGGTCAGCTGCCTGCGAGAGGAATCATTTCTGAAGCTCAAGTGTCTTTTGTTCTGTTGTGACAGAGAGAGACGTCAGCAGGACGGACAGACACAACACGTTCTTCTCTGGGAACGACAACCCCGGCCTGACTCTGCTCCATGATGTTCTGATGACATACTGCATGTATAACTTTGACCTCGGTACGTTTTAGGACTCGATACTAAAGAAGTAATGAATGAATCATAGTTTTCATAATCGCTCTGCAGGACAAAAGAGCATCACAGTGGATGTGTTTGTGCTGCGCATGAATTACAATAAGAAAAGATTAAAGGACTAATCCTAAAGATTTTCATTAAATAAAACGTCCTTGAATCCGTCCAGGTTACGTGCAGGGGATGAGCGACCTGCTGGCTCCTCTCCTGTTTGTCACCCAGAACGAAGTGGAGTCCTTCTGGTGTCTGACAGGCTTCATGGAGCTGCTGGTAAGTAGAAACATCTTAAACTCACATGTGACTTCTAGAGTCACCAATATTCGATACTAGAAAGTTCTCACAACACCAGGCTGACAAATCTTTACAAATCTCTCTCTTATTGCTGTTACCGAGTAGCTAACACGTTGTTGTTGTTGTTCTTCTTCTTCTTCTGTGCAGCACCAGAACTTCGAGGAGTCTCAGGAGGCGATGAAGCAGCAGCTCCTGCAGCTCAGCATCCTGCTGAAGGCTCTGGACCCCGAGCTGTGTGACTTCCTGGGTTAGTGGGCTAATTTTCATCCAGCTGGACTGTATTAGATTAACATGCACATTAAGGAGCCGCCCCCCCCCCCCAGGGAGTCATGGACACTTGAAGCAAACAGATGGCGGGCATTGCCACTGACCTGCCACTTGATTATACATTAGGATCTATTAATTACATTCACAGTATCTGCAGACTGTGTAGATGTGCACAGATAAACATTGACACATATCCTGAATGAAAGGAGCTGATTAAAGTAAACGGTTCTCCTCCCTCTTGCCCGTCAGACTCTCAGGACAGCGGCTCTCTGTGCTTCTGTTTCCGCTGGCTGCTCATCTGGTTTAAGAGAGAGTTTTCCTTTGAGGACATCCTCATCCTCTGGGAGGTGAGGGCACAGCAGCAGCTGCGTTATATGCAGGCACATTTTACCATGACGCTGAAGAGCAGTCGGAGAGATGAACACAATCTAACTTCATGTTAACATCTCAGGTCCTCTGGACTCGTCTTCCATGTGACAACTTCCACCTGCTGATCGCCTGTTCGATCCTCCAGTCACAGAGAGGAGAGCTGATCGGTTCAGACCACGACTTCAACACTATCCTGAAGGTGTGTGTGTGTGTTCGTTCGTGTGGCAGGCATTTAGTTTCTCTGTTACCGTACGTGTTTTCACTGAGGAAGTGACTTGATTTCCGCAGCACATCAATGAGTTGACGATGAAGTTGGACCTGCAGACTGTTCTGTGTGGAGCCGAGGCAATCTACCTGCAGCTGCTCCAGTGTAAGGTAAGAGGTGCCTCACGGGTCATTGGAAGATCTCTGCCTTATGTCCAGGTGGGATCAGCAGACATACCGATGCAGAGTGCCTTTTGAAAAACAATGATGTGTAACATCTCCCCCCTCCGCAGGAGCTCCCCCTCAAAGTGCAGGAGGTGCTGGGCCTGTACGTCCCATCCAGCTCAGAGGAGGACAGTCCAGACTCACAGACCAGCGAGACACAGCGCCTCCTCGCCCGGCCTCAGGCGGGAGCTGCATCATGCGGCGCAGCATGTGCTCCTCCTCCCACCTACCCTTAAATCTGAAGGTCCACTGGTGAACAGAAGACGATCTACAGAAGATATTTATACATGAAGATACATATATAAACTGGAAATGATCCAACGAGAGGGCATAAAGACTGTTTGTGAGCAGCAGGGGGCGTTGTTGAGGCTTTTTCTTTCTATGTTAGCCGTGAGTTTTTCCACCCAAACATCTGTTTGTTCTTCTTCTTCTCTTAGACACAAAATCCTGTTCACATGTGTCCTTCCTCTTCATCATCCTTTTGATTGAACCTGCTGTTCTACATTTTTATTTGTTCTCCGTTTGTCACGCGTACTTTCAGTGTGTTATGTTGGTTTGGTTTCTCTCTCTCTCTCTCTCTCTCTCTCTCTCTCTCTCTCTCTCTCTCTCTCTCTCTCTCTGCGCCACCGTTCCTAAAAAGGGAAGAACATGAAGGATTAACTCTATGGCAGTGACCTCTGAGTACTGTACGACGCCATTAGCTTCCTATGCAACGTTTGTGCATGCCTTATAGATTTCATAATATTTTAAGCTCTCCATTTGTCTTTACATTTCTCAGTATTACCAAATAAATGATTGATAAAGTGGAGCGCTCAGACCGTGTGTCATTTCATCAGTTTGCTTATTGTGGATTGTTTTAGGAGTGGGAGAAGTCATCGTACAGTTGTATTTAAATAAATGTACAGTGTAGAAGTGGGATGGACAAAATATTAGGAACACCCCTGCGACAGAGATATGAAAACTAAACCAAATCTCAACGAAGGGAAGATTGTTGTATTATACTTAATTTGTTTTATCTAGGTGTTCTAATGATGTAGTGCATGTTTTAAGGCATATAAAAATACTATAAATAAATACAAAAAATCGAAAATATATAATGACCACATACTCCCCCTCCCTTAATTAAAAAATTACAGAATATATGACAACATAAATATTTTTCATGTCTCAAGTTGAACTGTCGGACAGAACGGGCGGCCATCTGCCTCGACCGCTTCCAGAATCCTCACAAGTGAAACCACCAGAAGATGAGAATCTTCCTCCCTCGGGCAGATCGGTGTGAACTTCCCTCACGATCACCCGAGTGAAGTCACTAATATTTGAGTGGAATGGCCCTTTAATATAAGTGGCTTCCTCAAAGTGAGATTGGATCTGTTTTAATTCACTTAGACAGACATTGAACGTGATGACATTAGTGTAGCGTTTGATTAAATTGTGTGTTAACTTGTGAACTGGTTAAACTTTGCCCCCTCCCTTTCCTCTCCCCCTGTCCTCCCCCGCCACCAGCAGGTGTCTGTATGAGGTGAATGGCTGAGGGGAAAATAGGACCTCTGTTCTCCACTGTCCCGGGAAATGAGCTGGAAAATGAGGGGCGGGTCGCCACACCTCCTTCTCAGGACCCGCTGCACTCCTCTTTGACTCGTCGCTGTCTCTGTCCCCCCCCCATCCATGTTGTTTGAATACAGCTGCGACATATGAATTTAGTAGGGTCCTTAAACAGGCTGGCGGTCTGTCACTGGGTTCCTCCTTCACCCCACCACCACCACCCCCCTCCTCCATCAACCCCAACCTGACCTCACTTGACTGTCAGAGCCAAACTTACTGCCTCCTTCATTCAAACTCAATCTGCTTTCAGCTCCTCTCAAAGCCGGTTTTACAGGCGGCAGCCTTGTCGACAGCTTTAAAGCCCATATTCTCTCTCTAATGCTACAATCAACTGGAGGATTATCATGTGTTCATGTTGTCATCGCGCTGGTATCGGCAGTCCATCATGAGCTCATGCTTAAGATCTGAGTAGGGCGCCTCCACATGTGTGTATGTAGGATAATATCATAGTTTTAATGGTTGTTCCGTCACTTTTCAGGAGTTTTAGTCGTGAGTGTTTAAAGGTGCGATGTGAAAGAATTTTGATGTGAAATTCTTTCACATAGCACCTTTAAACATTATTAATGAAAACATTGGCTAGCTGATCAAGATGCTCTCCTATCATCTTGACCTGTGGCGTCCGCCTTTTTCATGGTCCATCTCGCTTAACTCAGTGTGGCGAAAGGCGAGTCGACCGCAGTGACGGCACATCAACATCCCCTTCGGGATACGCATCCATCCATGTATACACTCACAAAATAAAAATAAAATAAAGACATAAATAATTAAATAATTAAATAGTAAAATTAATAAAGACAGAAATTAATATATACAGAAATAGATTATATAATACAGGAATAAATGAAAGATAAATACATTCTGTAAATACAAAGGTTTATGCATTTATTTATTGGTGCTTATGTCATTTTTGGTCCTCCATAACATGCACCTGAAACTACGTTCAGTAAAAACCGTCATGGCCTCTCTGCTGAACTGACTCTGAATTATTGATGCTGGGCTCAAATCAAGTCACGGTGATCACAGCACGCTGCCGACGCATCCGACCGTCCATTTAACTCCCATTTGAAACGTGAGCTCCCGTCCAAAGCGTAATGTGCGAATGCCACCTGTAATGACTGTGTCAAATACAATCTGTATTCTCCACTGGCGAGTACGACCCCATTGTGACCATCGCAGGGGTCTCGAGGGAGTGTGTGAAACGTGTGTCTACCCGTGAATGTGTGAAGTGTGTGAGGAGGCAGCAGCAGGCAGAAGGCCAGGGGCTGTTGTCTGACACTGATTTGTAAAGGGAGACAATACGGCTCATTGACCTGCCCGGCTCCACTGTCTGTTGCACATACCTCGCCCGGCCCTCCACGGTGGCTTCGCTGCGCTTTAAACACGAGGAGCAGATTGCCCCAGGCGCAGGGCGGGGAGGCCGACAGGACACGGGTTGCTTTGACAATGAGAATCCTCTGAGAAAAGCCAGCCAGGAGGCATTTGGCCAAACTTTGATGAACACATTTACAGTGAACATATCTCATAGGTAGGTTGGATGCAAGGGGAAGGTCCATTACATGTTTTAAGGTTAAAAAGCGGAACAGTGGAACTATGATAACAACCTGTAGCTTCCTTGTATTCTGCTTCTTCATCTTCTTCCTGCCAGGGTGTCCATGGTGGCAGCTCCCATAACCGAGTGGTTAAAAGTGGTGTGAGTCAGCACCCTGATTGGAAACAGTCCCCTGATTCTTTACATGTCTGCACCTCCATCACTCTAACGCCACTAAAGGGGCTAATTTATTAACTGTAAGTCTGATTCTCAAATTTGAGGTATCATTGGATTACTTTGATGAAGTCTAACAAACACTATGCCACCAACGTGTTATTTCCAACTCAACATCTATCGTGTGTTTGACGTATTTCCTCCATTGCTGACATTGTAAACAAACACCGTCCTCCTATTGTCACCCATTCCCATTGTCAGAGTCTGGAGATGACCTTTCCTCCCCTCTCGCTCTGCCTGTCACCCCTCATAGCCTTTTCTTTTCCTCCCTTCTCTCTTTCACCGTCGATCACAAGCTGTTGCTCTGTCCCTGCGGGCCACTCCCTCTCTTGTCTGCTCCTCTCTACTCATCCCTCCCCTGCCTCCCTCTCTCCCCTGCTCTCCTTCTTTCTCCCCCCTTCCCCACCTGTTGAAGCAATTGTTGCGCAGGACGTATTGTTGGATCTTATTATTTTATGTCACTCACCAAGGACTCCGCCTCTTTCTGCAGGCCCTCTGTGCCACTCCCCCTCTCCCTCCTTGCAGGGTATAAGACTCAGAGAGGAGAGCTGAAGTTTGATATTCAGCAGAGCACCACAGAGACAAAACTATTTCCACAAGAGAAAGAGGAGGATCTTCTTTACGGACACTGGCTTCTCTTTGGACGTAAAATCAGTTCACATAACACAAACCAAATGGACAGGGGCATGTCCGTGTCTCTGTGGTGTGAGGAGGTGGAGGATGAGCTGACTCAGGAACAGACTGGGGCACCTGTTGAGGACCAAGTCAGGGGCTCGTCTCAGCTGCGAGCCGCCTGGGACCCCACAGTGTCGGGACATCGTGTGATCCAGAGGCTGCTTCACGTAGAGGAGCGGTACATGCCCTCCATGCTGTACATCACCCTCATCCAACAGGATCCAGAGCGCAGGGAGGAGCTTGCTAAATGGGCCCTGGAGGTACAGTATGAGTCTCTTCCCACATGTTGCTGGAAGTGCTATGTCACCATAGCAACTGAGATGCTGATGTCTTCCATCTTCTGCTCTTCCTCTGCAGGTGTGCTGTGAGTGCGGCTGTGATGAGGCGGTGTTTCCACTGTCTGTCTCTCTGATGGACAGGTTCCTGTCTGCCTCTCTGTCCCTGCCAGTCTCGCCATACTGCCTGGCTGCCAGCTGCATCCTCATCTCCTCCAAACTCTCAGAGTGCGACAACGTCACCGCGGACTCTCTCTGCGCTGCAGCTGAATACAGCTTCCAGCTGTGTGACCTTCGGGTGAGTTGGTCTCACAGCATCATCTGCCATACCTTACAATCAGAGTGTAAGAGGGAGAGAATAGTGAGCAATCCTGGACACCTTCAGGAACTTTGCCCCTCCGCAGCTCTGGGCCTCTACCACCATCACCAACTCTAACACCTTCCGCAGTACATTTTACTTTATAAACTCACAAGTACCTTTTTTGACTTACGCATCACGTCACCTTAACATATCAGCATCTTATGTCTCAGTGAATTATTATTGGTGTTTTCTTTCATCTTTTAATTTTAGAAAACTCTCCGAAAGATCTGCAGCTTTTAAAACAAGAATGAGACGATATTTGACCTCTATTCCACTTTAAATTACGCAAATCCCTTAATATTCTTGTATCATCACCTTATTAATCAGAGGTGGACTAAATCTAAAGTATTCAGGTCATCAGAAAATTGACTTGAATCATAGTTGTGAAGTTTGACGTACAAAAGCACAAAAGTTAGAAGTCCCAATGCAATTTTGAATTTGAAGTAACACCTCAGAAAATTAGAACACGTTCGATGTTAATTTTTGTTTTGTGAAGTTTTTATTCATTTATTATTTGATTTACATGTATTTATTTTTTATTTTTTAAACATTCACTATATTATTATTTCAATTATTGTCGTTCTTATTATTTCATAATTAGTCCATTCAAAATAATTCTGGTTAAATTTAGAAGCCCTTTGTTCATATTTTTTAATGATACTTGGTCACGCACCAGTTTGTGGTCAATGAAGTGACGTAGATCCTACATTTTTAACGGAATCAAAACAATTAATATTACATTGATGTACAGTAACTCCCTGCTCACACATCCAGTTCTGACTCTCTCCTCCTCATCATCATCATCACTCCATCAGGAAATGGAGCGCGTCATCCTCGCCACCCTCCGGTGGGACACAGCTGCAGTGACTCCTCAGGACTTCCTCCCACACTTTCTTGCCTCCTTGGAGGAGATGGAGTTGGAGCTGCTGTCAACGCTGCGGCGGCACAGCGACACGCTGGCTGCCATGTGTGTCTGTGACTCCCGTTTCCTGGGAGCACCACCGTCACTTGTTGCTGCAGCAGCACTGAACTGCGCCCTGCGAGGTCTGGGCAACAAGAGGCCCTGTGAGTTGTCTCTACTGAGTGAAGCTCTGGCAGAGCTGTGCCAGACTGACCTGGTGAGTAAACTGAATTTAACTTTATGATCAGCTGTCAATACTATGATTGAAGAATTTGAGAATATCAGGATTTTGTGGGACGTATTTTATTTATAGCCTTGAGGACTTGCATCCACTATAATAATAACTCCTCTCTTCTGTCTGCAGGTAGTGCTGCAGTTCTACAGCGAGATGATCGAAAGTGCCCTCCAGCAGCGGCTGAGGAGTGGACTTCAGCAGGGCCCCTCGGAGAAAGGTGACGAGCTGGAGGACGAAAGAGCAGGGACACCTACTGACATGAGAGAGATTGATTTCTAAACGGCTCTTGTATTGCAAGTGTGAATCAATCAATACCTTTCCAGTTCATCAGTCAAACTGATATAAATGGATTGTTACCTCAAAAAGACCTTACATATTTTATATTTGAAAATGACTCTATTGAGTGACTGTTAATTTATTTTTTACTTTATTTATCTGCGAGCCATTTTTGCAACTGTTTTCGCCATGTGCCATATTTTATTATCTATCTTAATTAAGTTTGTATGTGTAGGCCTAGATTGTGATTTTGAAGCATCATATTTATTCATTTTAATTTATTATCATGTGCAATTGTTGACTGTTGATGTTAATTTATTTCATCCTGCCATGCCTTTGTGTTCGTGTTCCGAATTAAATATACAATAAATCTATTTTTCAAAGCAATTTAAAACATTTGAACACACTTTTGTGTCCATATTGTTTTCATGGATGGGCGATGGTGCCTTCAGTGGTTATTCAACGGCATGTACTTCTTAAAACTAATGTGTTGCAATACATTTACCTCTGGTAATATATAATTTAACACTCTTAACGGAAGAAAAAGATAGAAAGATAACGATAATTTCTTTGTGTGATAGTGATACATTTTTTTTAAAACAGATCACCTTTTATTAGTCTCACAGCGGGGAAATTCACAGCGTTACCGCAACATAGAATTAAAAAATATATATATACTCCATAACTATTCAAATTTTAAAAGAAGAAACAATAATAATGAATGACTTTTAATTTCTTTAATAAGAAGTGATTACAAAACGTTTATTATCATCCGAACTCTTCTTTATTTATTATGTCCAACAGTCGATGAAGGCAACATGTCGAAACGCTGCTGCATTCTCATGACGTCATTGCGTACGACGCAAACACTGATTTTGCTCTTTTTTTGAGCTCCGGATCTGGTTTGTAGAAACACACCTGCGGTAAGAGACGAAACATTTAAAGGGTCTTTTAATGTTTTAACAGTTTCTAATTGTGATTCCGGGTTGTGAATGACGAATGCAAGAAACACAGTGAGATAGCAGGAGGAACTGTGCTAACAGTTAGCTCTTATATGTATTGTCGCTCCTTAACATGCTAGCTGGCTAATAACCAAGTTAGCGGATACAGACACGACAAATACTCCTCATCTTCTTGTTAAACTGTATTATATATTATGTTATGGGACACTCCTGGTGTTGTTATCGGCTCATTCAGGGGGCAAATAACGTTTACGTTGACCTCTACGTCAAACTCCAATTAAGAAGTCGCGTATTTGTGGTGTCTTCCATCAATAAATATATTCATTTATCAGAATAAAACTTCAGACATATTTAGTTATCAACAAGCCATCCGGATGAATTCGGCTTATAATTTATACAACAGCCACCATCCAGTTTCTATTGCTAGCCTCATTCAGTCAACCACGTTTATGCAGCTTATATATAATATCTATATATAGAATATAACAGTTTATGGTAGAGATCTGGCTCACTTGTAAAACCTGTCCAAGTGTTAAATTTAAAGTTAGTGACAAAATAAACACCTATAATGAACAACTGTATTGCCATATAAGTAAATTAGTGGTCGACGATTTTTCAGTGGCTGATGCCGATATTTGGAGGTCGATACATGGAGCCGATTTCATTTTGCTTTTTATTTTGGCATGTGATAAAATAAAACAAATTAACTCCTCATTTGATATGCTGAACTTAAATGTATTTTACCCTAATGTTAACATGTAACCGTTTGTGTAAGTTCACTCTGTCTGCATTTAACTTTAAATATTTTGAATTAAAAAAATAAATGCACTAAACAGCGTTCATCTACAGAAAGCAGCATCTCCTTATATCTTATGGAGAATAAACACTCGTAAACCTGCATACACAAATAAAATGCAATAACAGTGCCGACAGTTTTTGTTTTTGGTCTCGCGGACGACGCCTGAACGATCTCTTTGTTCGTGTTGAAGGAGGATGAACTTCAAACCGCCCTGGCTGCTGCTGCTGCTTACCATCTCCGCCGGGGTTTGGTCAGTGCCTATCGAACGAAATGAAGTCAACCCAGACGTTAAAGAGGAGGGACAGGAGGAGAGCATGGTAATCAGTAATGTGTGATCCTTTTTGTCTGTTATCATGTTTACCTGATAGAAGATGACATTTTGGGTTATAACTTGTTGCAGGACACGGGTCTATACTACGACAGATACCTCAGAGAGGTGATTGAGGTTTTGGAGACGGACCCTCACTTCAGAGAGAAACTGCAGACGGCAAACACTGAGGATATTAAGGTTATTATACGTCTTCTGTCAGTCACACATTTTAAAGCTTAAGAGGAGCTGTTGTTTAATGTGCTTTACTCACCCGGATGCTGTGTGATCTCTGTCAGAATGGTCGTCTTAGTAAAGAGCTGGACCTGGTCAGTCACAATGTCAGGACACGCCTCGATGAGCTGAAGCGTCAGGAGGTTTCTCGCCTCAGGATGCTGCTCAAGGCCAAACTGGACAGCACCAACACACAGAGTGAGTGGAGGCGACATATATATTTAGATTGTATGAGATGCAGCACAGAGATGTAAGAGTACAGATCATACTTTTCCCAAAACACAGCAGATGGAAGAACAATATACACAAAGAAACGTCCCTGATTTATCCTTTTTTAACTGCTGATATGACTTACAAAACATGCACGTGATGAACGCAGATTCCATGACGCGATGTAAGATCACGTTCAGGTCATGTGCATCAAAAGCCCGGTTGGTAATTGGTTTGTCGGCTGTGCAGGCCTGCAGATGGACCACGCTTCCCTGCTCAAGCAGTTCGAACATCTGGATCCACACAATCAAAACACCTTTGAAGCCAAAGACCTTGAGCTGCTCATCTCCACAGTAAGATCCCACAGAGATAGAAGAGGAGGCCTGATTTCTGTTGTCAGACCAACAACTGTTCCTGACATTTAGAACAATAAGTTTCTGGCTCCTTGTGCAGGCCACCAAGGATCTGGAAAACTACGACGCCGAGAGGCACGAGGAGTTCAAGCGCTACGAGATGCTGAAGGAGCACGAGAGACGGGAGTACCTGAAGGGCCTGGACCAGGAGAAGAGGGAGAAGGAGGAGAAGAGAATGGAGGAGCTGAAGGAAAAACATCGCCAGCACCCCAAAGTCAACGCTCCTGTAGGTGGCACATTCAGTTAGTTGGATCATACGGATGCGAGTCAACCCGTCTTTTCCTAATCTTGTTCTTCTTCACCTTCAGGGTAGTGTTGCTCAGCTGCAGGAGGTGTGGGAGGAGACAGACGGCCTGGATCCAAAGGAGTTCAACCCAAAGACCTTCTTCAAGCTTCACGGTGAGCGAGACCTCATCCATCATGTTTTCACGTCCCAACGATGAGTTTCATACGTGACTCTCTACTGTCTTTAGATACAAACGAGGACGGTGTTTTAGACGAGCAGGAACTAGAAGCTCTCTTCACTAAAGAGGTAAACGCCTACATCATATTTTCAATTCATTTAGTTAAGGAGGAAAGTTTTGCTGTTAGGATTAGTAAAAAAGTAAACAAAAAAAAAAAAGGAAAGAAGTAAAAAAAAATGGATTCCAGACCCTGTCGGGCTTGTGAAACCTCTTCTTCTAAACTCGTGACAGATTATGAGAACAGCAGCGATACTCAGCCTCCCTGTCACAGCTAACATCTGTTCATTTCCCTCCTCCAGCTGGAGAAGGTCTACGACGCAAAGAACGAGGAAGATGATATGATGGAGATGGAGGAAGAGAGGCTGAGGATGAGGGAACACGTCATGAAGAATGTGAGTGTTTTTTATATCCTCCTGCGCTGGTCTTTCATCGTGTGCTTTCCTCCACTGATGTGGTTTACTCATCCATGTTAAAGGTGGATACAAATAAAGACCGTCTGGTCACCCTGGAGGAGTTCCTCAAGTCCACCGAGAAGAAGGAGTTCAATAATGCCAAAGAGTGGGAGGTAAGAGGGGAACTGCAGGTTGGGAAAGTGTGGCAGTTGAATTTAAGTTTTAATGTGACTGTGCTGTCTCCAGACTCTGGACAACGAGCCGGTGTACACTGAGGAAGAGCTCCAACGGTTTGAAGCTGAACTCCGAGATAAAGAGGAAGAGCTGAAGAGGAGGGCCGAGACTCTGCGTCAGGAGCAGGAGTTGCTGAAGGAGCGAGGCAAAGCCCTGGAGGCCCAGCGGAGGGAGTACCAGCAGGTAACTGTCCCGCCACTTCAGCGGATGCTCCAAAGAGCCTGAAACTAAAAAGGGCTTTGAATATGGACGATTAGCTGTTTAGAGGCCAGTGTTCATCCTGGGAACATGCAGAGTTGAGAGCTACAGGACCGTCGCCATCACTTATCTTTGAATTGTAGGCGGTATTGGAGATGTCGCAGAGACAGAAGGACCAGCAGGCAGCAGACGGGCAGCCTCCTGCAGGCCCTAACGGAGAGCTACAGTTTCAACCTGAGACACAAATACTGGAAGGTAAACAGTCGGCAGCGTTGTTGGTTTGGATTTGTGCCGTGTTATTATTTTATTTCCAGTAAGTGAATCATCCTCTTCTCTCTCTCCGTCTCACAGAGGCAAAAGCTCCGTCTGAACACGAAGCTGCAGCACAGAATCGTCTGCCTGCAGAGCCACCACAGAATCTGCCTATATACACTTAAATACAGCACACACACGCACACGCTCACACGCACTCGCTCACTCACACACACTGATTTGCACTGGCACAGATTTCCAGATGGGTTCTTCACACTGGATCAAGCGAGCTGTGTTCAGGAGGAGCAGCTTGTTTATCATGAAATGTTGTACTGTGTGTTCATCGCTGTGGTCTACATTAGATTGACGATTCCCCAACAATCTTCAGTTTCAGTGAAGTTTTCCTCCACACCGGGTCTCCCCTTCTGTAAAACCACACCACCATTCCTACCACCACCAATAAATTCCTAAGTTAAAGCCTTTTTAAACGTCATCAGAGGTTTTGTTTTATTAAAGTGTTAATGACATGATGCTGTCGCCCGTCCTCTCCCTCCTCGGGGCCAGTTGTCCACTGTCATGGCTCCCCAGAGACCGGGAGGATCCCTGCTCCTCCGGCCGCCACTAGGAGCATTCCTATCTGCATTCCTCTAACCCGCTGACCTCCCGTGACCTCACACGGCCCCTCCTCCCCTGGTGTCCCTGCTGCTGCCTCCTGTCCGTCACCGCTGTCATGTCAGCCAGATGAAGCTGTCTTCAGGAAGCAGCCTGGCTCCTGGATTCAGACGGTGCAGAGTAGATAGAAGTTATTTCTCTTTCTAAACTTTCCTCCACCTCGGATGCATATCGGCAGCACATTGTGGTGATAGTTTCTCTGTTTGTTTAAAACCTATCTGAGGGACACAAGTAGTATGATGATGTGTTACTTCGACTATTAGTGGAAGGTGAAGGCGTACACTGTGGACTGTATATTATACCTGGACAACATACCTCCAATTCTTCCCAGGTCACAAAAATGAAGCTATACTATCCCAGACATGGATGCTGCCATGTTGCCCTGGTGACCAACCACTGTGAACTTAAGTGAAACTATTAAATTCTTCTCACAGAATTTACTTGAAACAAATTCATAAAGTTTGTCCTCATCACGTGACAATGCAGTTAGTTGTTTCTCTACACACACACAGATTTATTTACAGTCTTTGGCTACGACAACAACAGTCATCATCAGAAGAAGACTTTCCATCTCTTTAAAACATTGTTGGCACATTTAATTCGGTTGCTCTTTGAATTTCAGGGGTGGGTGAACATCATCTCTGCAGGAGGACATTACATCACCTCCTCATCATCCCCCTTCCCAACCATGGAGCCTAAGGCCCGCCTTCCCTGAGCTCTGATTGGCTCCGATTGGCTGAGAGATGGGGCTTTTCCAGACTGATGGTGCTGACTTATAATTTTCTCTGACATTTCTGTCAGTCTTCTGTCATGATTCGCGGGTGATTTAGTCGTGAGGAAGATTCCTTTTAAATGTAATCTGTTAGGATAAATCCCTGAATTGCCTCATAAACCCCCCAAATCCCTAAACTTAATATGAACTTTATATAGACTATATTAAATGGAATTTTGAAGATGATTGTTTTTCTCAAAATGGCCTTTTAGAACAATCTAAAATTCAAATAAATGTGTACTACATGTGAAGTTTTTATATCCGGGCAGCAGGGGGTGTAACTTTAATATAATTTAACATGTTTCATTTATCACAAGATAAATTCAGGAGGTGATTTTCCTTCGCGGTGCTGCTGTTTGATTTGTATTGTAAGTTTGTTGAAGATGCAGAACAGCAGCAGGGGAGGAGAGTGTGAGGATGGGAGTGTGTTCGTCCAGGAAGCCGCTGAATGTTGTTTCTTTAAGACCCAGCATCTTTCAGTGGAGGAGATGAGGGGAAGATAAACGATAGGAAGTCCTCAAGTCGCGCAGAAACTTCGAGCAGGGAGGCGGAAGTACAATCATTTGTCTTCAGAATAAAATTTAAACCTACTCAAGATTATTGTAGTAATTTAACATTCATTACTCATTTCAACAGAATCTAAATATAAATTATATAGTTAGAGGATTTTTATATTAATGTGACATTACTGCTACACCTATCTGTCCTGTAAAGACTTTCTTTGAGGTAGTTGATTTGTTTTGATGAAAAACCTGATTAGAAAATTAGCAAAAAATATTGTCAGACAGAGGAAAAGAAGTCAACCAGACAATTCAGGGGAAAAAATAAAGCTTTACAAATTACAACACAATTATAATTATGATAATATAATTATTTAATCTCTTTTATTCTATAATTATTTATTATATAATACATTATTAGACTCGATGTAGATTTGCGATCGCAGACGCACAGCTCTTATTCTGAAAGTCCTGGCCGGAAGTCACCTGCCCGCAGTACGTTTAGTTTGACGCCGCGGCCGAAGCGAAGCGTCGCTCCTCCAGCAGAGGGAGGGGATGGGGCAGGCTGGTAACCGGGCTGTAACGGGGATAACCTGCAGCCTCCGCCTCTCTGATGCTCCGATGGCGTGAACCGGGATCGATGCGCCTTTTTTCCCCAAATCTCTGTCGATCATGGAAAGGGTAAGACACAGAAATCCTCCGGTGGCGGCTGGAATCCACGGTGATGTCGCCGTGAGATCGTCCAGCTGTTTTTATGGGTGGGGGGGCAGGGTGGTGTGTACGGGGGGCAGTGGGGTGTTGATGGGAAATAGACGCCTAGCAGTCGGAATAAACCTAAAGAGGCGCGTCCTCCTCTGATGTCCATGTCAACCACACCACAAGAAAAATAATTCAATTGCGTAAAGTCCGATTATTAATCTCTTAATTAGGCCTACATCATTTACAGGATGATTGGCACCTCCCACCATGATGTGATAGCGGTGTCAGGCTGTCCTGTAACAGCCATAAAAATTCCATTTTCCATTTTAATTCCTCAAGACAACTTCTCATTTCCCGTCCGAGCACCTTGAGGGTAAAACGCCTCCTGATACAGCCGGACTATTTTCACAGATGGGCTCCGGAGATGTAGAAAATAAAGCCATTTCCTCCTGGATACAGCCCGTAATTACATTTCGTGATGACACCCCTTTTTTTTCCACATGCATGTATGAAACGGCGCCTCATCTTCATCCCACCTACAGGCCCGCTAATTGTTCCGTATTTGCGTTTGTGGGCTGCTGAGGTTGAAGCTGCGTTTCCGCACATCGTGCGCATTCATTATTACCATTATGTCTCTGTGGATGCATCAAGTCCAGACATGCACTGATGGACTCCAGAGTGAAGCGATGCCAGTCAGCTGCACCTGTGTTGGTTCCTGAAATCAAAGCCTGCATGAGGTTGTGGAGTTGATCCTCCTCCAACTTCATCCTCTCACACGTCTGCTTCTACTGACCTTCTTCTTTCTTCTCTTCTTCTCAGGTTCCTGTCCGGTCTCAGTGAAGCCTGGGCCCGGGGGTCAGAGGTCGCACACCAAACCTGCACTTCTCCCTCTTACCCCTCCACCTCACCCCACCCCTCCACACCGTCACTCCGCCCTCTTGCCCCCCACACACAGTGGCCCCCTAGCGAAAGTTTGTGTCTTCTTTCACTGATTGTACTGTAAATTGACGAAGAAAAGTGGTGGATATTCCCTCCACTGCACCCCTGCACACACATTCCAGTCCGTCAACCCCCCTGCACTCTTTTCCAGCCTCATTCGAATAGCTTGAGAGGAAAGGAGCTGACCACTTCATGATCAGTCGTTGACCAGACGCCGCGTCCAACTGTCATCTTCTCAGATCCCGCCTCTCACACTCAGGCCTCAAGATGATGTGCGAGGTGATGCCCACTATCTCAGAAGACGGGCGCAGCGGGGGAGGAGGTGGCTCGTCTTCCCCAGCAGGAGGTGGTGGAGGAATGGGCGGAGGGATGGGAGGCGTAGGGGGCTACAGCAGCCGGGAGCCTCGTGGTGGCGGTGGAGGCAGTGATGAAGGAGGTAGCACCGGCAACCTGGAGTCGCTGATGGTGAACATGCTGACGGAGAGGGAGAGGCTGCTGGAGAGCCTGAGGGAGACCCAGGACAGTCTGGGGACGGCCCACCTACGCCTGCGAGAGCTGGGCCACGAGAAGGAGTCCCTCCAGAGGCAGCTGTCCATCGCCCTGCCACAGGTACGACACCTGAGTAACAGATAAGAGGGTCAAAGAAAGTTTCACGTAATCCAAACACATAATCTGAGCTGACCTCATCGCCATCTTGGCCCCTGATTCTAAGAGATACACATTTTACCTCGTCAAGAGTGAAGGTGTGAACGAGGGAACATTGCAGAAGTTATGTGTGTCAGACCAAAGGTCAAGCTGTCTATTAGATTGTTGTAGATGAGCCAAATCCATTGTGGGTCCTGACGTGTCTCTTATATGTTTGTTATCCTCACACTCTGGTCACTGAATTCCAATCACATCGGCTGATTTTATTTGTGTTTCAGAGCCGGGTGATGTTTTTTAGACAGATGTTGGTTGATGAGCGCGGCGATATAATGATATAGGAATGGTTTCCTCCCAAATATCATCAACATCGGCACTAGAAATCTATTATTGGTCCGGCTTCAGTTCTTCATGCCTTCATGAGAGACTGTTGGCCGTTAGCTTTTAGCTCTGACAGACGGCAGGCGGGTGTATAACTAAGGTGAACTGCTCCTTTAATTTCAGGTATTGAATTTAAGGATGCACTTTGTAACTCTGAACATCAGCTAGCGTCTCATGTTCACTTAGCAAACAATTAGCTACTTCCATAAGGTGTAGCAGGAGGGGGGTCGGAGCGTCTCGGGGTCTTGTTGAGTGATGAGTGAGCGTATGATGGAGCGTGAGAAACGGGTCTGTTGCCCTGAAGAAGTAGTGGAGCTCTCGATAAACGTTCCAGCCGTCACATATGGTCCCGAGCTGTTGTATAGTGATGGTACATGTGTAGTGACTCACTACCGCCTCCGCAGGTACAAAGTGGTATCACACAGATGTGAGCTGACTTACACATGGAACCTTTAAACATAACTGGAGAAGTGTGGAAGTCTGTTAATGAGTAACTAAACCCCGAGATCTGAAACAGTGAAGTGATGGGCTTTAAGGTAAGCCGACTGAAAGAGCAATTAAAGACAAAAATACTCAAGTAAAATATTTCTACGAGGAGTGTAGAGCTCCTTCCTGCTAATGTTTGTGCGCAGCGTTGTCAGGCAGACGTGCAGGACAACAGCAATGAGTCTGGATGTTTCAGACTGCTTAGAACCTGAAGAAGATGACAAATTGTTACGTTTCCCTGCAGCACAGAGGCCACTGACCTGCACCGCCGTGCCTGAGAGATAATCACTTTACAATCCAGCTCAACTATTTTCAGGCCTCGTCGTTGCCGGACGCCTCAGGCAGCGATGATGCCTCTTTCCTTTTTCTCTGTGTCACCTGCCTGAAATATCACAAATGAAGATGTGACCAGTGTGCACACTCTCAGCGCACGTTAAAGGGCCACGTTACCTCACTGAGAGCAGATCAATACGCCGCGCACATCTGCAGAAACATGCACAGAAAACAGGAACACATGGACGGCTGCGCTTCGTTCTACAGTAGAGGAGTTCAGCGGGTTCGTCTGTTTGTGTCAACGTTGCCAAGAGAGAAAAACAGGAGAGAGGGATGGATAGAGCGACAGCATGGCACCGAGAGAAGAAACAAAAAAAACTGGTGATATGAAAGACACAGAGACTAACAAATCAAGCTATTTGCATATTGCTGCATACTAATGAGGTGGCTTCCTAGAGTCTGTTTTAGATGTCGTGTTGCACGACACGGGGAGATTGAGATGGATGGAGAGGAGCGGGAGGGAAGATGAGAGGTGACAGTCAGAGGGCAGTGACTTGTGTCTGATGGCGATCGAAAGTGGGGAGAAGAGTCCAGAACAGTATCGGCGCTCGGCCTCACACCGCTACCTGCATTGATCCCAGAATTGTGATATTCTTTTGGGGCCAGGAACATGCCATCTGCACACGGCAACTTCTCCCTGATCCTTCCTCTGCCATCTTCTCAAATAAGCATCTTCTGCCTCCCGTCTGCCCAGTGAGCACATATATACTGTACACGATGTTCCTTTTTTTTTTAATTCCTCTTAAACACATTTCAGCGAGGTGATGAAGCGGGTTTGCTTCCGTGTGGGTAAACTAACGTGCGAGGAATCAGTGGCCTATAAGGGTTTGTTTGTTTTCTTGAAACCACAAATGATCACATGTTTGAGGAGGTGCGAGGCGTCATGTGCGCCCCGCCGCAGCCACACATGGTGGGTGTGCGGTTGTGCTGCGGCATGTGTGTGTTATCAGCCGGCGTGGATGACTTCTTCTACTGTTGCGACCCCAGAAACATCATCTCGGGGGGGGTCAGATAACTCGATCCATGACTTAGTTCGCTCGTCCTCCCTTTGTTGATTGGTTGCCATGGATACCGTTGTTAGTTTTTTATATCATATCAAATCGTGTAGCTCACCTCTCAGATAATTTGGAGTCCCAACAATCCAGCTGGACTGGTGTCAGCTGGCCTGACTCCTTCCACCGCTCATGATTGTTTAACCTCCCAGACTTTTGTTTTAATGATGCACAGCCAGTCGTGGTTGTTGCCCAATTAAACCAATTTCAACATATGCGGTAGACTTGTTAGGTTTTATATCGGGGACTTCGCTCGACCGCAGTTGGGTTTTTTACAGCCAGGATGTAGCAGGATTTGGTGCATTCTTTTAGCTGCAGTGAGATCCCGTGAGTTTGAATTCTGCTAACGAACTCTTTGCCACAGTTAATTGCATTGTTCAGCACTCACACCAACAGATTCACGAGTGTCTGCGGGTGCTCTGGTCGCTGGCATCCCGCTGCCAGCCTCTCTCGCTGTCGTCTGCAGGACTGGAGACGGCAGTTCAGATGAGGTCAATATCCAGTTTGCAGTAAAGATATCAGCTGGGAACTAAACGAGGATGCTAAAACATTCTCTTCTTCATGTTTGCACTGTCGTTTAATAAGAACAAGGTGCCCAGACTGGTCTACCTTTCTGTCACCTGCACAGTCTCTGACACTTCCACCCTCAGGAGACGATGTTTGCAAGGAAAATTTAATGAATCAAATCCTGATGTGGAGTCGTTGTTGCTTCTCCATCGCTGCTAATTTGTAGAAACTCTTTTGAAGCTCCGTCTTCAGCTTCTCTTTCGGTGTGAGTGCAACGTTTTAAAAAAAGAAAAATACTTTGTGATGTTTGTCTCTTATTCTGTTGCACCGCCAAAGTTAGAGAAGGTAACATAGTTTGCAGTAATTAGGACGTCATTTTGTTTTTTCAGACTCAACATTTATCTATCTGAAGCCTTGTGCACGCCTGATGAACCTTGTGGGTATAAAGGTATCAGATGCTGAACTACTTTGCAGTAATTCTGGGACTTGAAATGCATCCATAACTTTATCAGACTAAACCTGCAGAAGCTCTTTGACCGTCTCCTTAATGAAGTGAAGTCACTAATGGGAGATAAAGCGAAGTAGGGGATGACAGACAGTTCATGGACCCCCTGAACTTGCACTTGTGACCTCATGCAGCAGCACTGAGTCTATAACAGCGCCCTCTTGTGACCCTGCAGGAGTTTGCAGTGCTGACCAAAGAGCTGAACCTCTGCCGGGAACAGCTGCTGGAGAGAGAGGAGGAGATAGCAGAGCTGAAGGCAGAGCGGAACAACACACGGGTCAGTGCACATGTACAACTTTGTATTCTAGTGTTTATTTGGTTGTTCGTTTAACTCTTTTAAAGCTTCCTGTTCATATGTGCTACATGGCCTGAACACTAATCCTCTGAGACAGTCTAGAGGTTTTATTGTGCATCAACCACATGTGTTTCCAGCTGCTGCTGGAACATCTGGAGTGCCTGGTGTCCCGCCATGAGCGCAGTCTGAGGATGACCGTGGTGAAGAGGCAGGCGCAGTCCCCGGCTGGCGTCTCCAGCGAGGTGGAGGTCCTCAAAGCCCTCAAATCCCTGTTTGAGCATCACAAAGCGCTGGATGAGAAGGTTCGAGAGAGGCTACGGGTGGCTCTGGAGCGCGTGGCGTCACTGGAGGAAGAGCTGCAGTCTTCCTCTCAAGAAGTGAGCTCTGGTTTCTGTGCTTGTTGTTTGTATTTCTGTGCAGATGATGGAGCTACTGCAGACGATGATGCTCCTCTCTGTTGTTTCAGGTTCTGTCTTTAAGGGAGCAGATCAAACGCAGGCAGCAAGGACTCGACAACGGCAAGGAGGTAGTTTGATGCACTTCTTATACAGACTCCACAAATGCATTTATTTATTCATGCAATGCACATTCACTTGCTCTCCTCAGGAATATGTGCATACAAATAGGTAAAGTAAGTTAATTAGTATTGGAGTGCAGGCCACTGCATCGCAAGCATGCCGGTACATAGATCATATATAAAGATAATACTTCTTCTTATTAAGTGTCTTGATGCAGGATGGAGTGAATGAATGAACTAAAGCCAATCTTTCCTCTACGTTCAGCGGCTTCCCAACGGACCGTCTTCCATTCTGGACGACGGAGAAATCGACAGGCAGAGAGAGAGCGAGATAGAGCGACAGAGGTCCGAGTTGGGACAGCTGAAAGAGAGACTGGCCCTCATGTGCAGACAGGTACTGGATGCTCCTCCGCTCCGATGCCTTCAATCCAAAACAAACAAACCACTGCATGCCAGAGATTGTAATGGCTGTGCGCTCACTCATCTTTGCTTACCCACACTTCAGGTCGGAGAGATCGAGGAGCAGCTGACGTCTGCCAGGAGGGAGCTGGCGAGATCGGAGGAGGCCAACCAGAAACTACAAAGGGATGTGAAAGAGGTGAGACTCGCTAAGACTGTTGACGGACAACAAGCCGGTGTGCCAGTCGCAGTGGAGTCAAAGAGTTCTCTTCTGCTTAGACTCACAAAAAAAATCTAACTGTAACAAAGGCATTTGGCAGCAGCGGCTTCTACTGTGCACACACACACTGTAGCCATGGTGACGGTGCCATCAGTAGAGCTGCAGGCGTGTTCGCATGGATGCGGCCGTGTTAATCAGTCAGCTGGCTGGTAGCTGATTTAAATGTTTGTGGAGCATTTTGGGACAAGAGGGAAGCAATCCTCCTCCCCTTTGTGTTCCCTTCTCTGCTGCTCTGTCATCCTCCCACCGTCTTCCCCCTGCTCTCCCCTCCGCCTTCCTGAAATCTGTCAAAAACTATTAACTAGTCATTATCATGCTTCAGCTAATAGCTGAATTTGATCGACACCTACTAAAGCGTGACACTTGTCCTCTCCGTCTTTCCGACTGCTCTACTTTCTGTCCAAATGAGAATCAGTTACATGTCTTTACTTTTATATGTCTCAGGCGCTCTGTCAAAGGGAAGACATGGAAGAGAGAATCACAACATTAGAACGCAGGTTTGTGATCCTCCCACCCCTCCCACCACCAACACCACCACCCCTGTGAGTCCATGACCTCTCAGACACCGTCCTCCTCTGCTCACTGCTCCGTGTGTCTGCAGGTACCTCAGCGCCCAGAGGGAGGCGACGTCTCTCCACGACATAAAAGATAAACTGGAGAACGAGTTGGCCAGCAAAGAGTCTCTCTACAGACAGGTGGGAACCGTCTGTTTCATCGCTGTGTGTGTTTGTAGTCATTTTTAGATGGGCAGATTTAGGCGGGAATAACTGCACAGCTCATTGTGGAACGCTGCGCTGCAGCTTCCCTGTCTGGTTCACTGTGAACAAAGAAAGCAGCATTGCTGGAGCCCTGTATAAAAAATGTCTCTGCTGTCGATCGGTGCATTTACTCTCGTGTCTGCTTCCCACGGCTATCGGTTCTCGTGTCACCTCCTCACCCTCTCATCCTGTCGTCCTGCAGAGCGAGGAGAAGAATCGGCAGCTTCAGGAGCGTTTGGATGATGCCAAGCAGAAGCTGCAGCAGACCCTGCAGAGGGCCGAGACGCTGCCCGAGATAGAGGCGCAGCTCGCCCAGCGAGTGGCTGCACTCAACAAGGTGTGTGTGTGTGTGTGTGCGTGCAGCCATTTATGTCCATTTTATGTAATAAAACTTCATGACACAGATGTGTGTGTGCGCTCCTGTGCATGAGTGTGTGCGGGCGTGTGTGGGCGTGCATTCATGCATGAGCGAAACAGAACATCAGATGTCCAATGACAGATGAATACCAAACAGTTTGTCAAGCAGTGCCAGTAATTCATAAGCAAACAATGTGATATTAAAGGCGCTCTCAGGTCACAGTGTCAGCACTATCAGACCCTCGGGCGGCAAACACGTCAGGAGCTGTCTGCCACACACTTTATTTATGACTGAATGAATTGTTAGTATGTTAACCTCAACCATTTCTGTAAACGAGGATTGCCAAAAAAACGTTCCTGTCAGTAGCCAAACATCTCAAATGGCTACAATTACCTTGTACATGTTCGGGCAGGATGGCGAATGCCTCTGAAGACGCAGACAAGCCAGGTTTGCTGTAACTCTGTGATCTGTACGGACATGTAACTAATTAGTAGACTGGGTCAACAAGCTGTTTCCTTTCTTTTAGTTTGTATTAGTGTGGCAACATGGTTGACTCTGCTTCCTCCCTCCCCCCCTCCAACCACTCAGGCGGAGGAGCGTCATGGTAACTTTGAGGAGCGACTGCGACAGATGGAGGCGCAACTGGAGGAGAAGAACCAGGAGCTACAGAGAGTGAGTCACGCCTGGTCTCATCTCTAGCTCTCTTTTCCTCTTGTCATCCTTCCCTTCTTTCAGAGTCAGCACAAAGAAGCACTAATTTTCTAAGACCTCTATCTGACCTCACATTCTGATGAAGATAAAAAAAACAGAATGCTTGTTGTGAGTTCTACCTCTCACCCTCCCTTTTCTCTCTCCTCTCACTTGTTCTTTTTCGTCTCTCACCCGTGTCTCCCCCCTCAGGCGAGGCAGAGGGAGAGGATGAACGATGAACACAACAAGCGTCTCTCCGACACCGTGGACAAGCTCCTGTCCGAGTCCAACGAGAGGCTGCAGCTTCATCTGAAGGAGAGAATGGCCGCCCTGGAAGAAAAGGTGACGCACATTCAGAGAGTCTCATCAAGACCCCAAAGATTTGTCCCTCTAGTCCAAATGAACTCCTGGTGTTGGGTGTGTGCGCTCACCTGTGTGCCCTCCAGGAAGTTAGGACCAGTTAAAACTTGACTGAATTCCAAACTGTGTCCCAACAGCAGTGAGGGCTTCATGTTGAAGTGGGATTATTATTATTATTATTATTATTATTATTATTATTATTATTATTATTATTATTATTATTATTATTATTATTATTCTTCATAATATTAATATTATTTTTTAATTATTTATTTTATATATTATAATATTATGGCATTATAATATTTATTTTACATTTAATATTATTTATTGTATATTATGTATTATTATTATTAGAGCAGCCCTCTGGTGACTCTCTGTCGCCTCCTGAGGACCAGAGTTGTATTACAAGAGAACAGTTACAGAACACAAGAACACTGGCGTCGTCTTTCCCTCCAGGTTGATGAGGGACAAATGTGTCGATAATAATTTAGCCCGAAGGTCATCGTAGGTTCTTTTGCCTGCGTTGAAAGGGAGGGATGTATTCACTCGTTCATTTGGTTGTAATGTGCAACAGATACCATTAAATCCGACACACTGGTCCTTTGAAAATAGAACATCAATGATATAAATATCCAGGTGAAGAATGAATTTGATAAATATGAAAACAGACATAAGACAAAGCAGTCAGCAAATTTAATGTAAACTGAGCAGTAACATGAAATATGTTTTCAAATATATTTAAATTCATTGGTGCTATTACTGAATGTTGCTCTGCTTTGTAAAGTCTGATTGTTTTTACACATTCTTCCCCCTCCCCTCCAGAACGCCCTGTCGGAGGAACTGTCGAACATGAAGAAGCTCCAGGATGATCTACTGGCAAACAAGGTGACTTCTCCTCGCAGCTTCATTCCTTCACGACACGAGTCGTCCTCTGTTTCTCTTCGCTCACCTCGTCTCTTCTCCCTCCCAGGACCAGCTGATAACGGAGCTCGAGAGGCTTCAGTTGGAGTTAGATCAGCTGAGAGCGAGGCCCGGGGGCTCTTATTCCAGGTCCGTGCCATTGAGACGTCTCCGTAGCCCAAATTGTGCAATTCTAACCCCTGTTTTGAGTCTGCTGGTTGCCTTGAGGGACTGTAGCGATGCCAGTGCCGTGTCTGTAATCTTGTCAGACAATGTCGATAAATCTCTCGCTGTCGGAGGCGTTTCAACGCTGTCAGCACGCACCACGTTTGAAATGTGCACACACACCGGCTGCACAAACACACACACGTTATCAGACGATTTACATGCATGACATTTACACTTAAAAACCTCCTGCGGACCTGATCAGGCACTTTTATATCATCGCTGCTGCAGATCTCAATTTGATATTTTAACATTGAAGTCGCTGTTGAACCGTACTGGAGATGTTCAACCCTAATTCATATAAATGTCACTTTTATATTGATTTATTCATTTGTTTTGGACTTGGCAGCTGTGTTGTGTTTAAATTCCACTCCTTCCTACTTCATTCCTACCGCAGGGAGAATTACTGGTTCATCTCTCTCTCTCTCTCTGCAGTCGCTCTCTGCCAGGCAGTGCGCTGGAGTTGAGATATTCCCACGGGGGCGGGTCCCTCCCAGCAGGCCCCACCACTCACCTGGATCCCTTCGGTAACGCCTCTGTCGGGGGCGTGGTCAGGCGGAGTCACCGCGCCCGTTGGAGCTCCGCCCGAGAGGATTCGTCAAAGGTGAGAGTCTCGACATCTCCGTGACGAAGCAGATTCATTTCCATGCATCAGCTTCTTTGAGCTGTTTTTTCTACCAGAACATATTTTGGGTTCAAACCCTGCAGGTGTTGAAGTAACATCTCACCTGATCGTCCTACTTTACATAGAAAACTACAACAACAATTAGCATCTTCTGAACGACTCTTCTTCCTCTCTGTGTGCAGTATCCCGACTGGGAGAGTGGGGCTCTGCTGGGGACCGGGTTCGAGCCCGGCGTGGACCTGGGCTGCTCTGACGAAGACGATGACGTCGAGCATCGGTTCGGCTCGGAGCTGCTGTCCCCCAGTGGACAGACAGACGTGCAGACGCTGGCCATCATGCTGCAGGAACAGCTGGAGGCCATCAACAAGGAGATCAAGTGAGGATGAGGACACTAACTGTCCTTTCTAATATCTCTCCGAGGACGTGAACGCACCAGTGCTGAAATCATTAGTGCAGTTAGTAGTTGATTGACAGAACATTTTGGAATGCCTGGAAATCTGTTAATCATTAAATTTAATTTAACTTAAACTCAGTGAGGTCGTCTCATCGGCTTCAGGCGTTTGTACGTGACTGATGGAGATCTTTAGGACAGTTTCGTGAACACATTTTAACATGCAAGTAATCCACATGGTTCACATCAGTGGAGTAATTTGAGGTTATTATATCATCCAAATGTCTCCCTCCTTTTTTATCAAAACCAGACTGATCCAGGAGGAGAAGGAGAACACGGAGTTGCGGGCGGAGGAGATCGAGAGCCGGGTCAGCAGTGTTGCTTTGGACAGTCCGCCCATCCCTCCGTCCTCCCTGGGGAGGGACAGCACAGGACGAGGCTTCATACCCTCCTCCATCACATCCTCCACCCTGGCCTCCCCATCGCCCCCCAGCTCCGGACACTCCACCCCTCGCCTACCCCACTCCCCGCACCGCGAGACCGACAGACAGGTACGATAATAATCCATTTACATGTTCTTATGTCGCCTGAGCATCCACCTACCTGCTTCTCCACCAGACGGTGAGTCATGGGAACGGAGCGTAAGTAAACCATGCAGACGGGGTCCGAGAGGTGCAGCTACATGGGCCAAATGAACAGCTAAATAACAAACATGCAGTCAGGAGGGGTTGTGAGAGTGAAAAGGTTGATGTGAGCGTTGGAGCTGTGCAGCTCGATAGAAGTGTGTGTACGTGAGTGGAGAAAAGGTGGACGGTTGCTACGCGGTTACCAAGTAATAAAAGGCAACCGATTCAAACATGTGAGTTAGCAGTTTCAGGAGTTTTAAAGGGAATAGAACAGTTGCAGACATCACACAAACCCTGACAGGTAGACGTTTACTCTCCATGTTTCAGAACAAGGACGATGATCGTTCCCTCGCTCTTCTTGACTCGACGCCTCCGCCGACTCCTCGCGCGCTCCGGTTGGACAGGATGACCCTCACCCATCCCGGGGCGATGCTCGACGACCCCCGGGAGTTCCGCAGGTGAGACGGCCGCCTGTCAGACGTATCGTACCGACAGGTTTCGATGCGTATTGAGTGACTTCCTGTCTCTCTCCCAGTCTGTCAGCGGACGGCAGCAGCTCCAACAGCAGCCAAGATTCTCTCCACAAGTCCAGTAAGAAGAAAAGCATCAAGTCTTCCATCGGTCGGCTTTTTGGAAAGAAGGAAAAAGGGAGGATGGGCCAACCTGGGCGGGAAGGATCTGCTTCTCTCGGTAATCACATGGAGGGATAATATAAAATGTATATCAGTGATCACACTGTCAGCGTTTAAACATCCTGTGTCCTGTGTCTCCTCCAGCCTCCACACCTTCTGAAGACATGGCCTCCGGGGACCCCATGGGGATGAACAAGACTGGGACTTTAGGTCCAGCAGATAAAGACCGTCGCAGCAAGAAGAAGTGAGAGTCAAGAACCCTTGTTCCTTATTGTCCCCCAAATAAAACATCCCTAACTCATCTTCCTCCCACCAGGCACGAGCTACTGGAGGAAGCATGTCGCCAAGGACTTTCCTTCGCATCCTGGGATGGACCCACAGTTGTCTCCTGGTTGGAGGTATTGTTTCCCCCCTTCAGGGTTTCAACCCTAAATATTAAAGAAAATGTGTCTTCAAATAAACATCTGCCTCCCTCCAGCTGTGGGTGGGAATGCCGGCCTGGTACGTCGCCGCCTGTCGTGCCAACGTGAAGAGCGGCGCCATCATGGCCAACCTGTCCGACACGGAGATCCAGAGGGAGATCGGCATCAGTAACCCGCTGCACCGCCTCAAACTGCGACTGGCCATCCAGGAGATGGTGTCCCTCACCAGCCCCTCGGCCCCGGCTAGCACTCGCTCGGTGAGACCCCGAATCAGCAACACCACATTCAAACATTCACCTTGAAGAAAACAACATCTCACGGCTCTGCGTTTCTCTCCGTGTGACCGCAGTCGACCAGTAACGTGTGGATGACCCACGCAGAGATGGAGTCCTTAAACGCCGCCACCAAGCCTCCGGTTAGTGCCTCGCTCTCCCGTCTCCGTCTGACCTATTTTCATGATTATTTTAACTCGCTGTTGAATTATTTTTACTGTCTGAATCATGTTGATGAGTCTCTCCCCTCCCTCTCGCTGTCTCTTCTTATTCTCCGTGTCTCTTTATATATTTATCTTCTTCTCTGTGGGCCGTAGTGTTGAGCACCTTCTTCTCTCCCTCTGGTTGCTGTTTCAGTGTGAACTGCTTCCAACTAATGACCCGTTCACTAACACACTGTTCCCCCATTTGTCCTCTTTCCCCGCTGCTTCCGCCGCTCCCCACTACTCCGCTTCTCCTCCATCACCTCCCCGTCCAACCCACCCCGCTCCGCTCCCCCTTTCCCTCGCCACCTCCACATCACTCCCCCCGGGGCTGCCTCTTCCTGTCTCTGTTCTCTCTGCGCTCCAGGAGCTGAAAGAGTTCAGCTGGGATCAGGTGAGGAGCACGTCAGAATTAGCATGTTTATTCCTCAATATTATTATCTCTAGCGAGACGGAGCCGCGGTGAGTCACGAGTCGCTGACTTCCATCACATCACATACCGAGCTGTGGTCGTCCTCCTCAGATTCTGGCCTACGGCGATATGAATCATGAGTGGGTGGGCAACGACTGGCTGCCCAGCCTGGGCCTGCCGCAGTATCGCAGCTACTTCATGGAGTCCCTGGTGGATGCCCGCATGTTGGACCACCTGACCAAGAAGGAGCTGAGGGGACAGCTGAAGATGGTGGACAGCTTCCACAGGTAGATCCCGGCCTCTGCGTGCCTGCTCTCGCCTCGTTCACAGCCGTAGTTCTCATTCGTCTGGCGCCCTCTCGCTCTCCCTCCCTCTCTCTCTCTCTGTTTGGCTTCTGAAATATGAAGGTGTTAACAGAGCTCCTGTTGTTGCGACACTCCCTGCTCAGGTGTGTGTCTGCAGGCTCTCTTTAATTTGTCTTTTGAACGGGGTCAAAGTTGGATTGTGTTCTGAGTGCAGGTGAGAGTGGAAGCACACCCGTCCCCCCCCCCCCCCCCCCCCCCCCCCCCCCCCCCCCCCCCCCCCCCCCCCCCCCCTTTTTTTTTCACCCCCCCCCCCCCTCTCT
>CAAKHC010019516.1:15061-25221 GCA_901007825.1 Macroramphosus scolopax | reverse complement strand
TTCTCCCCCCCACCCCCCCCCCCCCCCCCCCCACACACACACACACACACACACACACACGCACAATGAGCTGGCTCTGATTGTCATGTTAAAGCACCTCAGTGCTTCACTTTGGATTAAACTGGTGGGTTTCAAAACTTTTCATTCGAGGAAGAAGCTGCATCATCATTTCAAACGACCTCCTGACCCCTGACCTCCGTCTCCGGGACATAATCCGTGGATCTCCTCCGTGAAGAAAAACATTCAGCAGCCAAAATGTTGGCTTTTTAAACAACTAGAAGAGCCACAGTTGAACTAACCCGCTGCTGTACCAGAGTATTACAGAGAACACGTTCTGTGTGAGGAACAGTTGGACGGTTGGGCTGACGTCTGTCCAGGTGAACATGAAGCTGCAGCCACAAGACGACAAGCTGAGAGTCCAGAGCTGTTTTAAAGGTTAGTTCACTCCATTTAAAATCCTATCTTGGTGACTCTTAACAACAAGCCATCCACTCTCACACATGACAGGCTGTTTGATCTCAAACACAACCAGACAGCAACAAATAAAGTCGTGAATGAATCGTTCCTACAAAGGAAGAGAGCTCGTTAATTGTTATTATTATTATTATTACACTTCACCCTGGCTTGATTTTTCAGTTTCTAATTTGCTGTTTCCAGGAAGGAAATAGTTAACTTGCAGTTTGATATAAAGATTGAAAACAGCAAGTAGGCACACACACACGCACACACACACGCACACACACGCACACACACGCACACACACGCACACACACGCACACACACGCACACACACGCACACACACGCACACACACAAGAAAGAGGAATCTGAAAGTGCTTCTCGCTCATGGTCACGGACAAAGGCAGGAGGCAGGGATCGGCTACGGCTCAGGAACTTGACTTTTAGAGAGAAAAGAACAAAAGACGGGGAGGAGGAGGAGGAGGGGCGGTGGGGGGAGATGTGGTGGGGTGGGGTGGGGGGGTCTTGCAGCTTTTCACGCTGGGAAACATGGAGGAATACAAAAGAGGATTTTGGCCTCGGATCAAATTGTGTGATTAATTTGACTTTTACAGGGACGACCTGACGGAAGGGGAACTGTTGTACTGTTGCATCACATCACATCACAACGTCTGCAGCTCAGAGACACTCACTGTCAGCTCTGAAGGTGACGGGCGACCTGCGACCTCCGTCTGCACCCGACTGGATCTGGAAGAGAGAGAACAACCACATCAGCCAAAACTCGAAAACTTCATATCATGTTAGAAATCCTGGGAACGTTTAACGTTTTGGATGATTGTGGGTCGTCTGATATTCTCGTATCTCCATCCGCTATATCCAAGCAGGTTAGATGGTGAACATCAGCTCCGCTGTGAGCCACAGTTACCCAGAATCCTTCCCTTCATGTCCCTGCTTCTTAATGGGCTCTTATGAGGCATGTTTCAGCTGTTTTACAGCTTTGACCTTGTTTTCATGTTGCCATGCTGTGCCCCCCCCACACACACACACACACTCCAACATCAGGCTTGTTAGAGGTGTCAGACTTTAGTTACACACACACACACACCAAACAACCACACACCTGAAACCAATCAGACAGACACCCCACAGTATGTGTGTGTGTGTGTGTGTGTGTGTGTGTGTGTGTGTGTGTGTGTGTGTGTGTGTGTGTGTGTGTTATAGAAGGTGTGCTGCTTATTAGCAGCCACTGTAACTCAACAATCCATCCGTACTCGCACATGTGCATGTGTTTGTAATTACATACTTGTGAAGACCCTCATTGGCATAAAACATCCCCCTGCCCTCAAACCAAACACTAACCAGGACCCTAAAACCAGTCTGAGAATCATCAAACATCCCTTTGAAGGAGCGAGAGGCCGTCAAAACGCCATCACTTTCCAAAAATACCCAAATACACACACACACACCTGCAGGTTTGTCCTCTAATTTTCTGATTCATTATATATTTTGTCTTCGGGTTGCCTTGACCGCTGACCTTTGACCTCGTCATCCTGCTGTGTACCAGACGTCCCACCAGCAGCCAGGGGCGGTTCTGGCTCATTTGGTGCCCCAGTTAAAGGCCTTTCTGCAGGGGCACCCAGTGGTGGCCAGATGGATCCCGCTGGTCCAGGGATTGAACCAAAGACCTTCTGCTTACTTCTCTAACCTCTAGAACACCACGGCAACACCTCAATACCTAATCCAAGAATTACAATTCTTAACAGATATTAAACAGTTTGAGAGGCACATGGAGGTTTGCTGGGGGAGGGGGGGGGGGGTCTCTCTCACAGCCAACAAGACAGACAAAAGGAAGTTGGATAAAAGTGTAAACTCTCTTCATTAAGGTCGGGCCAGTGGCTGACGGGGATCGAACACTGAGCCTCCACCATCATATCACTGTGATTCATAACGAGCTCGCCCTGCACCACCACGTCACTTTCCTACAGGTAACTAACACCTGAGCAGCTCCTCAAATGGATCAATACATGAGACCCGGTGCATTCAGGGAGAGCAGCAGTCCAGACCGGCCACCCTATGGAGGAAACTCATTTCGGCCCCCAGTGATCTCATTGTTTAGCTCGAATACAAATTACAGCTTCAACACCACCAGTAGCCCCTCCCACCACCAGTAGCCCCTCCCAACACCCGTAGCCCCTCCCACCAACATAAAAGCCAAACCTTCAAAACTTAATAACTCAAAACTTTTCAACAAGACAGACGGTGAAAGAGAATTTTCTCCCTTCCTGTAGCCAGGTGTTTCTCACCAGTAATAATTACACACACACAGACACACACAGACACACACACAGACACACACACAGACACACACAGACACACACAGACACACACACGTGCGCGCGCGTAAACAGTAAACAACTCCAAAAGAAAGGATTAAGACAGAAGTTCAGGGCTGACGAGGTTTTGGAGATGTTGCTACAAATCATTTTTTACCAAAGACATCAGAGACCAGAAGTGAATATAAAGACGGGGAAAGACTGAAGCGGAGCTCTGCAACAAGAGCAGAACGTCCTCTGGGAATCCCCAAACACACACAAGCAGTTCCTGTGGTAATCAGACGGCTAATTGCAGGCTCAGTTATCTGAACATCAGCAGCAATTAATCACAGCGCTGCACGGAAAGAAAGAGGAAGCGATGGAAACGTACAAGGAGGAAGCAGAAAGAGGCCAGAAAGAAGGGAAGATAGAGAACAGAAGGATTCAAAAAGGGGGAGTGAAGGATGATGGGAGAAGGTATAATCACCAGGCCTGCGGGGAAGGAAGGAAGGAGGAAAGAAGAGAAGGAGGAATCTGATTAGACAGGAACTCCTTCAATTACAGCTTTCAGGGTTCACATAGATTTCTCCTCTCCTTCGTTTTGTTTGTGGCGAGCGGACCAGTTCCAGATGTGGCGAGACAACACGGGACACGCTCGCAGCTGACCTTTCATCAAGTTACTGCTCATTAGCAGAGGTAAACAGATAAATATGTTCCAACTGGGAACCAGGATTAGGACTGTTCTCTGTAAAGTTGGACAAAGTGGGTCTGTTAGGACCAAAAACATGTCGAGTGGACGTCGGTGCCAGATGTGATAAAGATTCCCCTCCTGAGGTATCACGTTCAGGAAACAAGGGACAGACGGACGACTCGTAAACATGATCCCTCCGGCCAAGCTGTCGCTGGCGTAGAGGCTGAAGAATTCAGGGGGAAAAAAAAAAGGAATTCACAAGTTCTTACTTGTCATGCTGATGTCATTAATTTACTTGTTTTGACAAAACAAAAGTGCAAAACTTTAAGATAATCAATTCATATGAGGATGTGACCATAAAAAACACGTTTGTCCCTGCTTATTAGCATGTTAGCAGTTAGCTCAGCAGCTACAACAGTTCAACAACACACACTGGTGGTTTCCAGCATGTTGTGTTTCTCTGTTCTGGCAGAACACTGAGAAAACAATTGCCTAACACATCTGGCAAACAGCCTCAACCTGAATCATTCTTAAGAACACTTCAGAATGTTCTTCAGAATTTCGTTCATCAGCCACAAAGAACCTTCCATGTGTGTGTGTGTGTGTGTTGTGTGAAGCTGATAAGGGTCTTGTTCATGCAAAGGCCTCAGGAGTTAAAAACTCAGCCCTGTCCCTAATGTTTTCCTGTCTTATACACGCACACACACAAACACACATCCAAGCACTTCCACATGGGACAAATTAACTATGCATGTGTTTGGAAGGACCGGAGTAACAAGTTTAACTCATCCAAGGCCACATAGACTGTATAAAAAGTGGACAAAGCTCTTTTTCCAGCTTTCAGTCCTGTGTTGTGTCGCCATCTTTATTTTTTTTTAATAAAGTTGGCCATGCTTTGGTGAGAGTGGAGCTTCATCTACTATTGCACTTCATGTGGGACTACCTGTGTCATGATACAAAGGATTTGGTAGTCGGGACAAATACCACGTTCTATATCAAATTCAATACAATTATGAATCAATTCATCCCGAAGTATCATTTCTTGTGACGTCCCAAAATAAGGAAAATGTTTAATGAGGTAAAAATCAAGCGGCTCATTTGCTCAGACTTCTATATGACTGATGGAGTCGCCCCCTGGTGGCCACTAAAAAGAACACAGTTTAAATGCTCATCTAAACTGACCCGGAATGTCTGTCCAGCTCTTTTATACACTCTATGGTAGGCAGAGGTTCATTTGTGGCTGCTATATTTTAACATTTACTTCCTGGGTGACCTTTGCACTCCCAGACCTCCCCGCCATGATCGGTCATCTGGTGCCAACACCGCCTGCAACTAACCTCAGAAACCCTTTATTGAACGAGTTGATAAAAATGCTCACAGTTGTTGGTAGTTGGTTGGGACAAGCCAGATAACTTCAAAATACCCCGGACGTATTGAACTTGTTTTGGGACTGAGGCACCAGGTTTGTGTTTGATTTGATCAGCCAATTGATCTGCGGCTGATGGGAAAATAATCAACTCTGATCAGCTCCACAGGGGGAACAAGTCCAGATACAAAAAGCTGGAAACAAAAGGGAGGTGCAACAATGCACCCTCGGAAAAACTTGAGTGAGTGTGTGTGTGAGAGAGTGTGAGTGTGAGTGTGAGTGTGAGTGTGAGTGTGAGTGTGAGTGTGAGTGTGAGAGTGTGAGAGTGTGCGTGTGCGTGTGCTTTTTGGGAGCAGCCAACCAGAGATTTCCCACCACAGGAACAAAACCTGCAGCTTCCTTCTCCTGCATGACTGCTCCTCAATAACCCCCCACCCCTCTTCTTCATCACTCGTCCTCTTTACCCAGGAGGCGCTGCAGGACTCCTGCTGGGACGGTTAGTCCTTTAAAACACTCTCGTTACAGAGAAAGGACGGCGACAAGCCCCACTTCCTTTGAAAAGACGGACACTGACGTCGGGCTCTAGACAACGCTGTACATGTGTAACATATGACGGTCTGAACTGAGTCATGTGACCTGGACTAAAGGTGGAGCGGAGCCACATGAATACAAACAAACAATTTAATGATCAGACTGTAGACGTGATCACCTTCACTGCGGTTGGAAATCTTCCAACACTACTTTATGATTTCAGGGTTCCCAGACAGAAGATATTTCTCTTTTCAATTCAATTCTCAAATATTCTGTACGACAACTTAGTTCCATGACATTTGATGCACTGCCTTAGTTTTTATACGTTTTGGATTCAAACGCCAGAGAAACAACAAGATGTTCCAGTTTATGGACTGAATCTCATAAAAACATGCCGGTGCTGCCGGCCCTGACCCGAAGACTCACCAGTAATCAAACACACTGGACAACCAGGCAACATCCTGTTGCATTCTTTTCACTCCCTCATGACGGCTGCAGATTTTCCAAGAACAAGATGATCTGTTCAATATAATCACCCTTTAACAAGATACCAGGACTCGTCTTGAGCATCCTCGGCGTGCACCTGAAGGAAAGAACTGCCTGGTCTGAGCTGAACACTAAACAAGTCAGAAGGTTTCAGGCTGGAGACAAGAGAGACGTTCATTGTACCTGCTGCTGTGAATGGAACCAGCCAAACCTTTCAGCTTCTCCTTCAAAGACTGCAGGGGGAGATTTTACAAAGATAAAGGTACATTTTTTATTCAGGTTTTCCTGGAAGCAACACGTGGCCCTAAAAGACGGAGCTTAAGCCTCCACAAGGTTTCCTCTTCTTCAGTTAAATAAAACATCTGACATTCCTTCAGTCAGACGTATAAAAGGTACCTCAAATGCTTTTTCCATACTTTTTAGAAAGTTTGGAATTTCTTTGAGCTGATATCCTTATTTAGGGTTAGAAAAGACTCTGAGAGGACTAACTCACTCTAATTCATTTTCCTGAAGAGGTCCCAGGAGGACAACAATGAAGAAATATTTCCTTGACATGTAAGAGGTGGAGTTCCAGCATCGCTTCTTCACCTTCTGCCTGATTCAGTCGCCAGAAACCTAGAAACTGCATGTGTTTCCCATCGGACGCCCACCCAGCCGTGACGCCCTCTGAGGCACTCTGATGCCAAAAACACACTGACGCCCCGGAGGATGCTGGGATACGTGACATGGTTAGAGAGGGGGGAAACCTGCTTCAAAATAATGGGAGGGAGAGAAGGTTGAAAATCCAGAGCAGGAACGAAGAGTGGAGGAATGATTTCCTGGTACGTCTTCCTCCTCTGAGACACATGTGATGACTTCGGCAGATGTGTTAAATCATCCGAACATTTCTGCAGAAACCTGATGTCGGAAAAAGTAAAAGAGAAACTGCAAGGGGGGAAAACGTCCTTCATCAGGTGAATATTATTTTTAACAGCAGATTTGTGCTTCAGAAACTTCATTACGAGACCCTGAGAAGCTGCTGAAGGGGTCTGTAGAAGCGAACATGTGTGGGACGAAGAGCCAGGGCGGTGTCATCCCGCTGTGGTGGGATGAGAGGGGAAACATCAGCAACGGGCTTTGTTGAGAATAAAACCAGACCTGCATTTAAAACCACAAAGGGCGACATTATGGTGGGTCTGCTCTGTCAGGTACAGGTGAGAATGACATCCGATACAGGAAGCAGCAGATCTAATCTAAGACCTAAGTGTGGACTCAGACTGAAGGGGGCTGGGGGCCTGCCATGGTGGTGGCGTACAGAGCCATCCATAAAATGCATCTATTACACTGAGTGAGTGACAACTTCATCTTTGGTCTTTTCCCTGCTGCCATCACGTCCAGACTGAAACTTCAGATCTACTTTCTGGTGCAGTAAAGTGTCACTCTGGTTTCCTGGTTACACAGTACAAGACACGCCAGTCCCTCCACAAGTCAGTGTACCATCTACAGAATTATGAAGCTGTTATTCTATAGTCAAATTGTCACCTTTAGTTGCTTTAAAAACAAAACTACCAGGAATGTAATTGAGTATCGCTGTGGCAAAAGTTAAGCCCGGGTGGGACGTAGTTCCTTTGTGGCATCCCCCACCGAGACAACAAAGCACCCTCATTACTGCATTGAACGAGGAGGCAGCGGCTCCATGCTGTGCTAACGTCCGTCTGAACACTGCCTTCCTCCAGTGACTCACACCGACATTTACCAAACTGAGTTTCTTACAAACGGCTCAAACCATTTTCAATCAACCTGCTTCTTCAGTTCACTGAATGATTGATTGGTCGACCGATTTATAAAATGTTAGAATGATGAAGGAAAAAGTACTGAGGACGACTTAACACAGATATTTAACTGAAGTATATCACATCCATCAAACTAGAGCGAAGGTGTTATTGAACGTGCCGATGGATCAATAATCACTTGATTGTCTAGTTATCAGCTGTGTCTAAATATGCACGACCATACACTGGGTGCTTTTCAAATGGGATGCCAACATGCACACACACACACACACACACACACACATACAGCTCCAAGAACTTCACACCTGTAGAGTAGCCGGCACTCACACCCCCACATCCAGCACACTTTGATGTGTGTGTGTCTGGAAAGAAAGGGGAAGCAGGGGGAGGGAGGTGGGGGGAGGGAACGTGTGTGTGTGTGTGTGTGTGTGTCGGGGAGGGTTGCAGGAAGGAATGTTTCAGCAGAGTAAACAGTGTGAAGCTTCCTGTAGAAAACACTTCAAAGCCACAGAGAGGAAACCAGGATGACACACACACACATCAATGGCCGGTAGGAGACATCTATCATCACAGCGAAATAAGAACCTGCAGAGCACAAACACACACACATCTGATCTGATGGTACTACTGTCCACATTAGAACCATAAATACAGCGCAAGCACGCACGCACACACACGGCCGAATGTTCTACAAGTGTGTGTTTCACACTGCTTCATCAGCACACAGGTGACCTCACCTAATGTTAGCACACTGCTCATCTCTGGTGTCGAAAAAAGAAATAATATTTACTGTGATAGTATATGAACACTGTGGTTGCCGTGGAAACTTTTAACCCCACGGTGGCAACATAACTGTCTTTTGTCAGAGATAACAGGGACTAGAGATCGACCCCAGCGTCTGGGAGTTCCCACCTCTGTTAGGTTACTGAAAAGATGTTTTATTTTAGAGATTTTCACCTGAGCATCAGGTTCACCAGCAGGGAAGATCAATAATTCAGACAGACATGAAGTCACAACCTCAGAAACAAATGATTAAAGAGTAAAACGGTAAAGAACCACAGGTAAAGTATTTGAAGCATCTGGGGACTTCTTGTAACATCTGTTTGCACACATTGTGAACCATGAAGGTTCGGGGCTCAGCGGCGGTTCATTGTTGGCACTGGTCACATATCACAGTGTTCCACATCACTATTAACAGAAGACACAAAAGGCAGGAAATCAGCTTTACTACCAGCAGTAAACCCAAACCAGATAACTCATCTGGAAATGAGAGCTGTGCGGAATTACCATCTTCAGCATCAAACTGTTTCACCATTCTGTCGGCTTTAACCACTGATATGATGATTTTCTATCGGTTGTTGGAGCATAATTAGAGGTGTGTGTTTCATTAGAATAAATATATCATTGCTGGATTATATTGATGCCGATTATAACCATATGAATGCCAGATACAAAAAACACTGATTTGGATTTGCCTCGAAGTGAGGACACATTTAATTCCAGTTTTCTTCAATGGAGTTTGGTTGGAGGCTGAGACGCACAGGTCGACCTATCCAGACATGACAAGACACTGCTGAATGTTATGATCTCGAGGCAATTTTAAATTGACCAAAGTTTCTTGAAGTTTCACACAAATCCCTGTTTGATGTTTTTAATGTAACCTTTTAAATATTCGGAGCAAGATCATACTAGTATAAACATTTAGATTGTACTTGATTGTAGTCATTGTATGACAAATAACATGTGTGCCGAATCCATGGGGACATCAGATATATTCATAAAACGTTAACAGTCTGTATATGAGGTGTATAGATTTGCCTTAAAGAGACTGATCTTTAAATGACCACTTTTTAAATGGAGTTTGTTCTTCACGTAAACGCAGCCACAGCTCCGCGGGCAGGTAAGAAAGGTAACCTGAGTTTACAACACTGCGGAATAAAAGACTGCTGAAACAAAACTGTCTCGTCAAACTCGTTCATGTCGTTTGATTTAGTTTGTTTCACCTATTTTGTCAGAGAGACAAACTTTTACATCGCCAGGAGATGTAAAAGACAGAAAACAGATCGTATCCGAGACCTGAACTTCTCATGGAGACTTGAGTCGACGCAGCGCAGCTTGTACGACTAAAACAGGACAGAAACTTGTTTTTACCTTGAACCCGCATCGCTCCTGGTTCACTCTCCTGGTGCCTGAAGTCGTAGATCCACAAGAAACATGTAATATCAGAAATAAACCGGGGAGAGAGATGAAGAAACTGCGAGCGGCCGCCATTCCTCCCTGAAGTCTGAACAACTCTGAGACCTGAGCGAGGAGACCTGAGTGTGAGTGTGTGTGAGTGTGTGTGTGTGTGTGTGTGTGTGTTTCGGGGATGATGGAGAGGATTTTGGGTGAGAAACTGTGCTTGCGAGGGAGTGTGTGTGTGTGTGTGTGTGAGCGTCTCTGCAGCGGGAGGGATTTTGTGTGCCGTCTAATAACCGCAGAATCTTTTCTTCTTCGTGTGAAAGGGAAAGCGAAATGAAAATCTATCCTCTGTGTTGTCAGAAG
>CAAKHC010019515.1:0-21972 GCA_901007825.1 Macroramphosus scolopax | reverse complement strand
GCCCCCTCAGGAGGACACACACAAGATCTACGGCACAATATGGAGGAAATAAACGTTGTGCAGCACCACTTCCTGTTGATTGAACCGACGTCCTCTGATCCCTCGTTAACTGTGTGTTCTGTGTGACCCTCCAGTTGTGTTTCGGTACAACAGATTCTCTTCCGGGACTTTGTCCAAAATAGAGTTGAATCATTTTCAATGACGTGTGAGGAGGAGGAGGAGAGAGGCCAGGAAACATTGAGGATGCATTGGAGGTTATTAGCGATAATAACCATGAATTAAATATCACTATCGGTTCTGGAGATGAATCCCGACACGCATGATGATAACAGAAGAGTCGGCTGTTGACTGTTAGCTGCTCTTCTGGTTTAAAGGGTCGATCAGTCAACATGATGGATGTAGAAGTGCCACCGTGGCACCGGGGGGAAAGAAATCCACCATCAACGGACCCAATTCCAAAGAAAGCCTTTTCAGAGGATGAATTCATGACAAATATCTCCTCCGCGATGTTTCCGCTGCCACATCGCTGCTACTGTGAAACGTCTGCAGACATTCTAACAGCCCATCAGCTTGGCGTGAGTTCAGCCCAGCTACAGTTGACTCTCCACCACCGGGGGCCACACGGGGACCATCTCTGAGCCCGCTATAGCACTTCAGGGGCCCGGGCGTTTGTCTCCCTTCACCACATCCCTCTTCATCAGCATCACTTGGTGTGCTCCTCATTTAAATCCTGCCACTGCAGTCCCTGCCCCCCCCTCTCCCTCCCTTTCTCTCTCTGATTGCTCACAGTCCAAGTGGTGTATTAATGCTAACGCAGCAGGGAGCTGGGGAGCAAAACAAACTTAGGCCACTTAACTCAATAGTATTCACAATGGCAAATTAGGCTGAAATACAGAAGTGGTTGCCAAACATCCCCCCAACCCAATAAAGCACACACACACACACACACGCGAGGAGAATGAAAGCCAGTTTCTCCTCTGTGACTCATTATAGACCCGATATTAAGCAGAAAATCTACGTGAATGGGCAAAATTGCAAAAGGATACATTGGTTAATATTTACATGGCACTTTATCACCATCATATTCTCCCCTCGGCAGCACAAATGGAGAGAGGAGGATTAATAGTCCCACCTCTCCTGCCATTAATCCTTAAAGACACTAAAGACAACCTCCCCCCCTTCCACTTCTGGGCTTTTTCTTTCGTTACTCCACATCCGCTGCGACCCCGAGTTCAAAGCAGAAGCACAGATCAGGGTGTGTGTTTGTGCAGACCAGGTTCTGTCCCGCCTCACCTGAGGGAAACGAGAGTTTAAATATGTCCCCCCCTTGTCTCGCTGTAGCAGGTGGCAATAAAACAGTACTGATGTGGGAAAGAGAGGGGGGGGTAAGATAACAACTCACTGCAAACACCACATGCTGACTCTCTGTTTGTGTGTGCAGTTGCATGCTTGCAGATATAAAAAGGAAGCTGCCGCTGCCGCTGCCACGCCGCGGCTTAAACTGCAGCCTGAGGTTCATCTTAGCCCGGCTTCATAGCTTAATTCAGTTAGCCATGGTTCTTCCTTCTTCTGGACTGACCTTCAAGTGGATCATATCAAAGGAATGCCACTATCCTCTGCTGCAGAGAATGGAGGCCACTCACCAGAGAGCAGAGCTGCCAACACACGGATGCCTAAAGACCTCCGGATCCACGCTTGGCAAACACACGCGTGCAGCAGTGCCATCGCGAGTCACGGGCATGAACCATGGAGAGGAAGCTGACCGGAGAGGTTGTAGCTCCTATCCAAGTAGCATACAGTAAACCACGACACACACTCGGTGACCCCTGCAGACGCAAAGCAAGAGGACAAACTGCGTCTGCAGTGTGTGTGCTGTAAGTGGAAGTTCACCACTGCACCATTAACCTTGCAGAAAGGAACTAATGCAAGTGGGCTTCGGTACCCTTTCTATTTTTTTCCTTTTAATGAGTCCGATAAATGAATTTCCCCCCTCAGCGTTGGGTCTGAGTAGAAGAACACACTGGTATTGGTGTTTAACATTCACGAGAGATATATTAAAACGCCCCGTGCAGAGGATCATGAGCTGCATCGGTGCATTCACAGCCGAGCCTCTTCCTCCGCAGTCGCTGGTCTGTTTGCAGAAAGTTGCTTGATTTGACTGGAGGTTGCCATGACAGCTTTTACAGTAAGCCTCCGTCGGGAGTTCCACTCACGAATGTAACATGTCATGTCCTCGCAGACTGCCGGGAATCAAGATGGGACCAGAGCAGTGACAAACAGAGGGAGAGAGATTGATATACATCCTTTGGTAGCAATTACAACGGTCCAAATGGGCCGAATCAATAAAGGACTACAGCTTCTCCTCACCGAGAATAAGAGAGGTTCAGGGGACTCCGACCTCCTGAGGGTGAGCTTGTTAGTACAAGGAGACAAAATAATCACAAACAGTACAACGTGGACGAATGTTCGTGCGGTCGGCGCACGTGTCCCTGAACGTCGCCGATGACTTTGTCCCCGCGGTGTCAACGCGGCTGTGGCATGTAACATGTCGGCGTTTTGCCAATTTGCCCGACTTCATTCCGCACGCCGGCCAATAGAACTTGGTGAGCAGAAGAACGGGGAAGGGGGTGGGAAAGAAAAACAAAAGCTATTGATATAAATGATCTGCCGACTGAGAGAGGCCCCTGGGCAGGGAGAGCGAAGGTCCGCTCGATAGCAATTGATCGTGGGAGGCCCAGGCATTCGTCTTAATTCTGACTAATTAGGGCAGTGGCTGACTAGGAGGGGTTAGAGGGACGAGTTGTAAGTGTGTGTGTGTGTTTGTGCGTCAATGGGACCTCCCAGATTACAAAATGAAGCCCCCATGTTTACAAAGCGTGGAACAAGTGGAGGATTAAGAAAATCAGTTTAGGAAACAACAACCGTCACCACATTAGTGTTGCTGCCAGAATAATTCCCCGGTCGTCAGTCGGTTTCCTGATAGGCAGGATGGGAGTAAATCCTTCGCACTTTTTTTTTTTTATCTTGTTTGTGCGAGAACTGCTGATTATCTTCTGCCAGCACAAGTCTGGCCGTCGGTAGCCAAGAGGCAGCAGAAGGGAGGAGATGCTTTTCTAGCCTCACCCTCTCCACAGATCGGCATCAAAGCGTGTTAATTGGCAGGATGGAAAAGTTAGCCTTGATCAGCGGAACAATTAAGAAGAAAGCAGGATGTGTGGACGTGGCCGTCAGTGTAAGACCATGTGAAAGATGATGGGAGAAGAATAGACTCTTAGTAGGGACTTCAGAAACAGAGATGTCAGCCGGGAGGTGTCCCGGAGGCAAAGCCCTTTTAAAAACGATCGCAGCATTCAGGAGCAGACGTTGAGCGGGCCGCGGTGCAAAGCCGCTGAAAGCCCGGCTCTGATTCCTATCTGTCACTCCCCGAGGATGTTCGCAGTGTGAAGCGGAAGGTGGCAGGAGGGTGGTATCACCATGAGCGAGGGGCAGCAGCAGGGACGAGTCTACCTGACTGCAGATCACAATCTGACGACAGGAACACACACCGACATTCATATGAAGGTGCGCCGGTCGGTCGGTCGGTCTCACGCACCGCCGGACGCGCGGGCGAGAGTGACAAAATACAAGGCAGTAAAAGTGATTGACAGGCGGCGTATCTGTATCAGACAAGATGCCATTGTTGAAGAGAGACAAAAAAGCTCCGAGTGGCAGGGCTGACCTGCACCCTCTCTCACTCACTCGCATAGGCCAGATGAGACTGACAGATACACTTGAATATCAGCTACTTGCTCTTCTTCTCTGACACATAAACTTCACTTTCCACCTCCGGCGCCTCGTTTCCCTGCCAGCTGTTCATAACCGGGGCCCGTCTCGCTCTCGCCACTGGACCCCGCGGGTGGAATCAGGAGTCCGCCGCCAACGTTCGCATGTCCACACGGAGGCTATAAATACCTCGTCAGTCGGCTCCAGACGCAGTGTCATTCTACTCACATCCAATTAACCAATCAGGATGGACATGTTCCCTGAATTCTCTGTTCGTCAGCTCAAGTGTGATGTCCTAATGACTGCTGCGCTGTCGATACCGGTCCACATAACAGCGGGTCCTGAGGGGGACAATTAGGGAGAGCGGGGAGATGCTTTCCTTGATAAATGTTCTCACTGCTGGTATTAGTACTAATAAGCTGTAATTTGCTGTTGTAAACTCTGATGACACTGTAACAGCACTACAGTACAGATGGAACCGGGGTGACAAACATGATGAAGAAACACACAGAACACAGATTTAACCTTCTCACACTCCATTTGAAATCTGTTTCAGTAATAACTCTGAGGGTTTTTTTTTACATCGCTGTTAGCGAGCGTTTCTTCTCGGCCGAGACAATCCATCTGTTGCAGCGGTGCGGAATGTTAAGATGCTGATTAAAAGCCGTGATCACCACACAGGCGTCGCTGAGGACGGGGTCAATAAAGGGTCGACCCCAAATCCTCAGGGGGAGGGCGGCTGGCATGTTGGCAAGCAAATCGCTGCAGCTTCAACAATAAGACATGTAAGAGTGGCCGTTGAGCCATCGACAATCTTATGTTCTCTTATTGAAGGGACCAGATGAAGAATAGGAGGCCAGAGAGACGGATCGTAGTGGGGACACAGGTGGCTCGAGACTGTACCGGGCTGTCTAATGTGTGGGTGAGTGATGGCTACCAGCAGAGTGGGCTTGACTCAGCCCGTCAGCAGACGCGATACCAGTGCCAGTCTCCGGCACCGACCAACCATCTGCATGAAGCCTCACGGGACCGACCGCTCTCTCTCTCTCTCTCTCTCTCTCTCTCTCTCTCTCTCTCTCTCTCTCTCTCTCTCTCTCTCTCTCTCTCTCTCTCTCTCTCTCTCTCTCTCTCTCTCTCTCTCTCTCTCTCTCTCTCTCTCTCTCTCTCTCTCTCTCTCTCTCTCTCTCTCTCTCTTATTTTGATGTTTGTGTCACCATGCTGCTACAAACACTGATGGGGAGGATGTGTGTTGTTGTCAGCGTGGCACCGTGAACTGTCGTGTGCTGATCCACTTGAGTCAATGTTTATCCTGATTTGTCGTCTGACATCAATTCTGCTGATTTCAGACGTATTCAAATGTGACAATCCGGGAGAGTTTGACTGGATTGGCAGCAGTGCATTGCAGTAGCACTGGAGCCTGTATGGAGAACTAACAAATATCTAAAGGACATGGAGGGGGAGGGGGGGGGGGGTCCTCTTTCAACCATCAACAGCAAAATAACAATTCATTGTAAAAATCGAGGTGACTCAAGTGTCACATCTTGATAATAAGTGATGGCTGTGGAGTTCTTCTGCATTCAGTGAGCACAGAAACCAGGAGGGCTTTCATGGATTCATTCACCGAGACCCCTTAACAGTAGCATAAGTGCAGCTAAATCTACAGCATCCATTCCCTTTTCATATCAAGCAAAAGGCCATCCTTTAACGTCCCATCCCAAAGCCCACGTCTGCAATTTAATTCACCATCTGTGGCCAGCTTGAAATATTATCCAAGAAATGAGATCCGTGACCCTGAATATAGAGTGTGAAGCAGCACAGGGAGCAGGATGGAGACACGGCCTGGTTCCGTGGCTAAGAGGCATGCCTTAGTAAGGGGAGGAGGCCTGGAGCCCCTCCCCATGTGGCATGGGTGAGGGCTAAATATTTGCCCTCATCCAGTTGGCTGTCTAGACGCATCCACTCAGCCCTCCTCCCATCTCTCCCCTGTTCTGCTCAGAAGTGGCAAGAGCTGGCATGGTCAGCCCGGCTGAGTGCCAGACCCACGACAGAAAGTTTTCCCCTCACTGCCAGAGGTCAAGAAAGTTCACCAACCTGGAAAGAATGAGCTTCGCATTTTTAAAAACCTCTGGGTCACCGATTGCGGAGTCAATGCACACTAAGCAAGGGAGGGGGGGAGAAAGAAATGCTGTCAAATGGTCTTTGTGCTTCGCGATGATTCGGAGAAAGGAACCCTCAGAACTGTATGAGTGGTCTCCGCAGACCTTCTCTGACTCAGTGTTCCATATTCATTACCTTTCTTTCCGCCTTCACATGGCGAGGTTTTTAATTGCCTATGATTCAGACTAAAACAGCTGAGTGAAAGCACCCTGCCTCCCGAGAGAGAACGATGTGGGAGGTCCAACACCGGCACACTCAACCTGATGGACGCATTACTACTAATAAGAGGCCTCATTACACATGACCAGATTATTCCCCCGGCTATCAGCGCACGGCCATTTTTCTTCCTCCAATGAGACACAGTCACTGAAACAAACTGATAAACTCACCGCCATGAAGCCACTTAGATCAACTCAACACCAGCAGTGTGTTGCTGCCCTCTCTAGTTGAAGGTCTCTGACAGCAGTGAGAGCACCGATGCTGGGTGGGGTCGGGTGTGGTTACAGTCACATCACGGCACGTGTCTGACCGCGCCCGAGACCGATGTCACCGCTTCCTTGATTGTAATGAGGTGCGTCCGCCTCATTCCTGCTGGATGCCACCAGCAGCAGCTGGTGTTGGCGTGCAGTCACATCGGGAGTTCACCTGTGGACCTGTGAGGATACTATTTAAGGTTTACCATGGCTCTGGTTACAGCTCGGGATTCTTACTCTTGGAAATTGTTATATTATTGGTTGTTCACTGGTGGTATTCATCCCTGGCCTGCTGATCTGTGAGCCACGCCACTGCAGCACGACGCTTCATATTTCAACCTCTTTTATAGAACTGACCCCGACCGTTATGAGCCGACCTGTTGCTGCACTTTGACCCCCATTGACTGCCGGCTTCCTTATTGAAGCAAAACCCAAGCAGATGTGTTGCTCTACAGTCCAGCAAAACAAAACATACTGACGGGGCTCCTATTTATCCATCATAGATGTTGGACCTGCGTCATGAATCCGATAACTCAACTAAGGGATCTTGATTTAACAGGCTTACACAATGTAATACAATTTTAAACTCTCAGCAAGCTACCATGAGATGGGGAAGCAGACGGCTACAGAAGATGAGGGAGCATGCCTGCTGTTTTTTTCATTGCTCTGCACTGACTGGTTGTTCTGGGCTCTGGTTATATTCTGTCACATTAACGCGGGGATAGAGGATATGTTGACAGAGAGAGGACATTGCACATTGGCACTGTAGGGCTTTTCTAAGGCTGGTGGCACTGGGACATGAAGACAAGTGTGTGTCTGTGTGTGTTTGCGTGTATAGAAGGAGAGGGTTGCCCGTGGAGAGGAGCATGTGGATGCCCACCCACTCAGCAGCCTCGCGGCCCTCGTCATTTCGCATCAATCCACAGCCCCTCAATATAAATAGGACAGGCGTCCTAAAGCTACGCGGGACTGAGAGAAACAGCGGCATAATGCATCGACCCTGGGCCCCTCTGCTCCAAACAGCCTGTTGTAATGGAAGTTTCCCCCTCACTCCTATGCCACTCTGTTAACTGAGCAGTATTCTGGCGGTCTGTTAACATGAAATTGATGGACTTAACCACTTCGTATGCAGCAATATAAGGAAAGTGAATGCTGATGGACATAAGTGAAACTGAATATTTTCCAATGAGGTGCTTATTTCAGCCTTATAATAAGGATAATAATAATAATAATATACAGTTGGGACTCCAGGTTGAATCTAATGCAAGGAGTATTAACCTTTAGCTTATCGGTCTTCTTCCACAAATGTTTAAGGGTGTGTGATGAAAGTAAGTCTGAATTTTTTCGCCCTGATATTTGAGCAAATGTATGGGCGAAGATGGCGCACTAAAATAGAGAGTACATTTCCACACGGTGGCTTCCCTGTGGCGTCACAGAACATTCATTCACACTTCATTACTGCAAAGCCAGTGAAGTGTGAAGCCATTATGTAGGAGCAGTGGGATCGGGATAACTGGAGGTATAACTAATAACCCCCCCACCCCACCATACCCCCCCACCGCCTTACACAATGTGATTTCTGGGAGCAGGATCAAGCCATTCACATGGAATCATCATTTAATACATTCAAACAGCTGGGAGGTGTTGTCTGTTGTCCCAGTGTCAAATGAAAGAGGAAGAACAAACAGCTGGCAGGGCATTTTCTTGCTCCAGAGCTCTGCTTACAACTAGACTTATTTAACGACCTGAGTATGATGCACATGCATGGAGCAATTTGCAATAAATCACATGCTAAATACGCTCCAAACTACTGTCATGCACACTAAATCCAGAAGTAGATCCAAGATTCTCTGACTTTGTGCAGGAATGAACTTCTGTGTCCTCTACTTCCACCTAGTGGCTCAGAGCGGGATGTCCTGCTCCTTTCTGCTGGGTTGGATTAGGGCACATCTGTCTCCACCTGCACACACATTAGTAAGATTTTAAAGTAAACTCAAGCGCTTCTGCACATCGAAACTATTCAATTCGTTCAACATCAGTGCCGATGAGGCATTACAAAGAACTGAAACAAGGATAACAATGACTGATCAGTGTCTTGTTTAGTTTTCAGTATGTGGTTATGTTGTGATCATGATGTTGTTCTGCTTCAGGCTGTTTGACCGCCTGATGAATTCAATACGACTATCTGACTAGTACTGGACGACCTGTTGTTCTCAAAGCCTGTAGGTTAGTATTTCTGTAAATTCATTGCAGCATCCCAGACAACTCACTTTGACTGCCAACGCTGGGCAACGATTACAATTTGGGCTGATGATATATATTGAACAGGCTAGTGGCAAGTTATCACAACTGTTAATGAGTTGTTGTAATGTTGCAATGTATTGAGTGTCATTACTAAGTGCGTCCTCGCGGGGGGCGGATGACACGTCTGGGTAAAGTGTTGCATAGTTCTGGTCCCTTGTGTTATGCTAGCAGCTACAAACTATGCTAACAAACTTATCATAACGTATTGGTTTAACACAAAAATTACAATATGAGTCAGTTACCTGATAAATTAATGCGTGAATTGTAGTTTGAAAAACTTTTTCTTTCTTTTTTTTTTTTTTTACAGGCAATATCCAAGGACAGCCGTGTGCCACCTAAAGACCCCAAAGAGCCAAGATGGCTGCGCCCGTGACAGACGCCGGGGAGTTCGACAGCTGGTTAAATGATCGGCTAGACTCGTTGGAAGTGGACCGTGAGGTGTATGGAGCTTATATTGTGGGGGTCTTACAAGAAGAGGAGAGTGACGAGGAGAGAGGCGACGCGCTTCAAGGGATTTTATCGGCATTCCTGGTGAATATCTGAAGCGGCATGTCGCATGTAGCCACCGGGGCAGTGTTGTCTGCCTCCGCCGGCTCGTACCGGGTAACAGCGCTGCTGTCGGTTGCTATTTATGGAGCAACACGTCAGATACTGAAGTGTTTCGTCAGCTGGGGTCCAAAGAAACCACAGGGAAGTGGTTTTGCCTTTCGCCAACCCGATTTAATAAATCGACCTTTTGCTTTAAATGTTGTGCTGTTGTGCGCCGGCATACACCATATGACTCACTTCCTTGACCACTCTTGTATTAGTTGTTTTGGTCAATTCGGCCGGTAAAAGAATCCTTAATCACTTTCCCACTCACACACCTTTATGTTGAAATGTGTCCTTTAATGTGCAGTGTGATATTGTATCCATGAAGTTTTCAGGATGAGCTCTGTCAGCTCATAGAAGTCACAGATTGCATTCATTATTTACTGTCTGTGAATGGGTGGCTCGACTGACACCTCACACTGAAAGCTTGTGTGTGTCCTCTTTGTGTGCAGGATGAAGACAGTGTGGAAGATGTCTGTAAACAAATCATACAGCAGTGGGCGGCCTTCTGCAGCCGCTCGGCAGCCAAAAGTGATGCTGAAGATGGTATTTATAGAACTTCAATCCACTTTCTTTTGCTACGTCTGGAGACATTGTTGTATAATATTTGGTTCAGACCTTGTATCATAGTAAAAGAGCATGTGCACAAAGGTCATATAAGCATTATGAAAGGCAGCTGTCGAAAGTCAAACCAGCAGGCTCTTCATCATACTATTTAAATCTTAAGTGTACTCAGCACCACAGCTCGATACTGCGTCTCCAATACCAGCTAAGTATACAGAGGGATCAGCTCTTTGGGTCTTTAAATCATCTAAATTTGAAGTGCGCGGACACGTTTGTCTCTCGCGGAGAGATTATCATTTGCAGAAAAAACAAACAGAAAACAGTTGTGAGACTGTACAAAGTTTGTGCCATGAAGTTAAGTTTGTTCTGTCAATGTTGTCACTGGGAGGAGATTTTAGACCCGAGACAGAGCTGTGCGATATGACTAAACTCTCCATGTAGGTCAGTTCATCACCAGAAGATAAAGATACATTCTGTGGATTTACAACCTCTTTTTATAAAACGACTACGTGGGAAATATATTTATTTTGGTATCTTATTATATCCGTCGCTTTAACTCTCCTCCATGTTTGTCTAATGCTGATTCCCAGTCTGCATCAGTGTCGTGTGCAAGAATGCTTTGACCAAATATGGAAAAGTATTATTATTATTATACTATGAGAGATTTGAGAGACAACTATATAGACGATTTCAAATGTTAGATGCTTTCTCCGCCATCGTACAAATATATTGTCATATCGCACTGCCCTGCCGTGTGTGGAGCCTCAGACTCCGATGGATGCCCCTGTGGCCAACAGCAGATAGTTTATCAGAGGAAAAGGTACTGGATGTTGTCATGCTGTGTGCTCTGAGGTAAACACAACTCTGTTATCTCTTCCCTACAGTTGAGGTCCAGGCCATCGCCAGTATGATAGAAAAACAGGCTCAAATCGTGGTGAAACACAAAGAGGTGTCCGAGGAGTCGAAGAAAAGGAAAGAAGCCCTCCTTGCTCAGTACGCCAATGTCACAGATGGCGAGGAATATCCTTGACTTAGCAGATTGACTGTCAGTAAGGTCGCAGTCTGAGCTTATGTTTGTCATCGAGTCAACAGCATTGTGATAATTAGAAGAGAGAGTGTACGTGACCATATTTGTGGGAAGAGGAAAGCAAATATTTGATGTGTGTCTCCTATTGATTCGTGGACCTTGAGGTGTCTGTTCCATCCTTGACAAAAGCACTGAAGGTGAAGAAGAGGAGACACCGTGTGGAAATAACCTGCCTGGAAATGAGAAATGTATCCTTTTTTGAGAAGATCACATTGAATTCTTGGTTACTTATTGAAACATGCGTAGATAATGTAATAATGCGCGACCACATGACAGACTGCTCTAATTGTTTACACCTCCACAGTGGTGCTGCGTCGGAAAGACACACGATACACATTCGCCTTTAACTGAACGTGTCAGCCATGTTTAGGAACACCAACGTGGAGGAAGTTCTGACCAGACAAAAGCAAAAGCGGGACCAGGCTCGCGAGGACGCTCAGAAGAAGAAGGAAACTGACAAGGTCCAGCGGGAGAAGGACAAAATGGCCAAACAAGACCGGAAGGAGAAGGAGAAGAAGCGCACGCAGAAAGGCGAACGCAAAAGATAAAACTGAGAGAAAGGACACTACATATGTGAAAAGGCTCTGCTACGTGACAACGATGAAACAATTGCCTCTTCTTTTTTTTTTAACCCAGTTAGTCCTTTAACTGTGTGAACATGATGTCATCAGAAGAAAGTATTGGATGCTGTGCAGGTCCAGACGTTTGTTCCTGAACTATGAATAGATTTAGAAAGATGTCTACGAATAAAGCTGCAAGTCTTTTTATGATGACTTCTCATGCTAGTCACATTTTTGCCGTTGATCAAAGCTGGTTGGGGTTTTGCCCTTTTTATTATTTTAGAACACACCGGAACCAAATGGATCGTAGTAAAACTTGTGTCTGATTGGCTGATACTATGCGCCGGGTCAACATCTGGAAAATGCCTTTTTTGATTGCTGCACAACTTGTCAGTGACGGCCAACGTTCCTGTCAAACGTCCAGTTTGATTCTTTGGGGTTTAGTTGAACTGTGTGATTTTGTCTTAGAACAAAAGAAATCAAATGTTTCACACGCCGGGATTTGAATGTTTCTAATGCGCTTCTTTTTCAATGAATAAAAATCACTTTTGAGCTGTTTATTTATGTGTTGAACAGAACAAGCATGTGAAAAACTCAACAGGAACATTTAAAAATGACAGGTTGGAACAATCTTACTAAAACACACAAAGCAAAGTCAGAGGAGTTCTGACACAGAAGTTCGAACTAAAGCTTCCACAGAATCGTCGCTTTGTAACGGATAAAATACTTTGCTGACAAACTGTCACCTCTGAATGATACGAACAATATTTCAAAAACCTGAAACAAGATCCAACAGATTCTGTACCTTTTGGACGGGTAAAAGTTTTGACAAAATTTCCATATAAATAGGTTTTTCTAATTCGTGTCAACAGACGGAGAATTTGCAGACAAATTTCAAGAAATGATTAATAGTTTATAATAGGGAATCCTGCAATCTCATTCTAATAAATAAGTAAAAATGTTATTTAATGGGTTAGCTCATACTTCTTGGTTGCAAAATGGAATCTTAAAAGTAACCCTCAAATGGAGAAGGACTGCTATGAGTGGGACCTCCCTGTCAGCCTGGGCATTAACTTCTGAAGAACGTTCCACAGGACTGCACGCAGGTTCCTCGTGGTAGCAGCCACGTCCTTCAGCACGATGACCAGCAGCTGGGTGTCTATGAAACAAAAGCAAGTTAGGCCCGGTGGTCTTTCAAAGAGCATAACATGTCTGACATTACATCCTCAGTTACCTCTGTCCTCTGTGAAACGAGCTCTCTGCTGCTGCTGATTTGCTATGTTAGCAAGCACCCTGCATCTTTCCTGGACCAAGGAAATAGCCAATAGATGCTGGTTCAGCACTGTGCTGATGTAGGCGCGGAAGGGAATGTCAAACAGACACTTGATTTTTTCCAGAAGACATTCCACCTGCAGAACGCAACACAATGAACCTTCATATTTCCCTTTGGCCTTACAAATGTGATATTCTATTCATAAACTGTTTTATGAAGAATATTTAGGATCAACGGGTCTCACCCTCGCTACTTCATTCATCTGATTAACAATAAGGTGGTCAACGTCCACTGGGTGTGGTGAAGTTTTGGGAAGGTTGATGCGGATCACCGCTTCAGTCAGTTTCTCAGCAAACACTATGGTGAGCAGGGCCTCCGTCTGAAATAGAAGACAAAACAGAACATGACAACCTGGCACTTGCACAACAGCCTGTCTCTTTTTTTTTGGAAAAGTTATAGCTGACACTGCTCGTCTGAACATAAATATGCTATGTGGTATAATGGTAGCATCTCTCTCACGTTAAGCCAAAAAGAAAATGTAGTAATTATATCTATTTTGTATATACTGTATGTGAGTGTGTCTGTGTGTGAAAAAGACTTACTAAAGACTGCTAAACATCTGCTACAACTATTCAATAAATATCCATTCAATAGTCTCGAACACTAAAGAATGGAAATCCATTTTGGTTTATCCAATTCCTGGATCCAAATATTTTCCTTCCACCTTAAAGTAACTGCACAGTTAAAAAGGCCTAAATTAAATGAAGCAGATTCCATATGACTACCTTCTTCCTTTCCTTCTTCAAACACCTCAACTGCTCATTACATTCGTCCAGGTAGAAGGATAGCTGGATCAAAGTTCCTCCTTGATTCCTCACAGGTGCAGCAGACATCGTGCATGGCATGAGCTGTTGTATATTCCCTGAACTGACCATGCTGTTTTCTCCAACAAATCTCTGCATGCTTCCCGTGAAGTCAACGTTCTTGCTTCGTGGGGGAGCTGGTATATCTCGCTCTTTCATGTGAGTGGTGATTAGGGGTCTTGTGGAGAAGCGTTCTCCCACGAACCCAGACATTTGCTCCCAGATTCTCCTCCTTTCTTTCTTCTGCACCTCTGCTGGGCTGCTGATGTTCCATTGTTCACCCATGCCCTCTTCACCGTTCACCATCTTCCTGTGCATGTTTGGGAAACCTCCACGATATACGCCACCATGCTCAGGTGCTGTGAATGTGCTGTTCAGGTGACTTTGAGGTCTCAAAACATCACTGATTTCAGGGAAGTTATTCGTAGACTGACTATGTGCTCTGTCTTTACCAGCTGACATGTTGTCACGTTTGCTAAGTTGTATCTGGGACAGGGAGGTGTTTCCCCTTATTGGAATTGGTAGACCTGGTGGCAGTTTCTGAGGATGTATGTGGAAGCTGTCCCTGTCTCCATTGCGCAAATTAATAAGCCATGGTTGATTTTTAGCTAAGCCATTGGGATGCTCTGGAAACTTGTCTGCGCCCACTGACCCTCCCTGTGCTCTGTTGTAAGATTCACCAGAAACATGGTTTGGAATAAAAGTAGAGTTGTATTGTGTTTCAGCCTCTGATTGAAAATACTGTAGGAATTTTTTCTTCAATGTCTGTGGAGACCAGAGGGGGTTACAGGTGGATGGATTCCTAAAAGGATGGAAAATTTCATTTAATGCGGATGTTAAACTAATGCAACAGATGTGTAATATAGTGATCATTTAAATATAGATTTACAATCATACATCCTACAATAAATAATGAATGCATCCACCACACACTGAGACCTTAAAACTAGACATACCCCACACTGTAGTAGCTCTCCTGTGATTCAGCATCATCCAAAGTACTTGACACTAAAGCCTCTAATTCAGTGTCCTTGTCACAATCAGTTCTGTAACCGAAATTCATTCAACAATTAAAGAAAAAAATTCATTCTGTGATAAATAACAGACCGAAGTCCACAACCTATTCTGATTGGGCAGAAAAGCAACTTGATGCCTAACACTGCTGAACTACACTTAAGCATCTGCACTGAAGAATAAGTCGACTTCTCCTGAACACAGTTAAAACCATATACCTGCTCTTCATATCTGAAATGATACGCTCAAAGGGATGCTTGTGGGACCAGAGTGTGTAGGATGATGTGTCCTGTTCCCGCAGTGAGACGGAAGGGTGGAAGGGTAATTCCACACTTCTGTTGCGTTCACCCTCCCCATTTACACTGGCCTAAAAGAAGAAAAATGAAAAGTTAATCAATCTGAAGCCCATCTTAAAAATATTTATTGCTGTATTTTTCTTCCAATCACACTGTCACACTGGGAAATTCCCAAGCATTCTGTATGCCAAGCTAGTATTTTGGAAAATAATTAATTGATTCAGTGGTTTTATGACATCATTATAAACCCTTAAAACAAGTCTGTAGCTTCTGTAAATAGGCTTTTTCATACGTAAATTACATGGCTAAGAGTTCAAGCTCACCTGACGCATGAACGTGCGGACGAGTGGATTCGCTAATGTGCTCTGATGCCCGTTTAGCTCCATCAACAACTTCAAGTGACTTTCTTGCTTTTCTGATCTGGCAAAACAAAAAAACACCGTACTAGTTATTAACCGTTTACATCTGCTAACAACCATGACGGAAGTTCTTGGTGAAATTATTACCAAGATTATTACTCAGATTATTACTCAGAGGCGGCCTCGACTGACAGCTAGCTAATTTAGCCGTTAGGTGGATTAGCCGCGCTAGCAAACAGCCGATGATGCTAATTTAGCCAAAATGTTCAGTCTAATTAAAAAGGTTTGCCTTCAAGTTAAATATTGGCTAACGTGACTTTTTATAAATTATTTACCCACATATAGACACAGACACTAGACTAACATACCTGCGCAAATTGATAACATGAATTTTAGGGAGTTTTTGTCTTCAGTTGGCACTTCAGTTGGTACATTATCATTAATACTCCCTTCCCCCACTAACAGATCGTTGATGCTATCCTCGTGACCTGCGCGCTCATTGGCTGAGCCTGACCGTTTACATTTCTGGACCAATTAACATAAAGCAAGATATCGAAGAGCCTAGTAACATCTGGTCTCCCCTCCCCCATGTTGGAGATTGATATTGTACAGGTGTTCCTGTCTAGAGGTGCACGCTGGGAAACACCCAACGTGTACACATACAGTGGAAGTACTCATCCCAGTATTTAATTGAGCTTAAGTCAGAGTTTGATTTATCAAATACTCACACTTCGCTTAATTAAAATACCTTTGGGATTATGATTGCGAATACAAAATAACAGAAAATACTAAAATGGCAATGGCATCTATGTTTTTAATAATAGAAAAAATAGAAGGATTTGTGATTTTAGTTAAGGAATACAAGGTCATGGAAAACCTGGAAAAGTCAAGGACAATTTGGAATTACCTATTTCCAGGGCTGCATATTTTTGAAAAGTCATGGAAATTTATTTCACAAATGTGATGCAGTTAACACCAACAGAGAAAAGAAAGTACACCTACAATTACACACTGCTAAGCAATCCAAGTATAGATACTTAGAAACCATAGGTCCTGTTATTGTTTCCACCTTGGTAAGAAATGTATTGAAATGCATATATCATATTACTTCCTTTACTTTCTATTTTGTCTATGAGATATTTTGTGTGTCTTTTCACATCTTTTCACCTTGACCATTTGTGTCATCATAGAAAATGCATTATTTGCTGTATTCTTATTAAACTCTGTTGCTGTTTACCTTTTTTCTATTCAGTGTAATTGAACAGCAGCACAAATACAATCAAATTATTTCACCAGAATACTTAGTGGTTGCTGCCAGATTCCTCTATATATAAAGATGGATTGCCTGCCAAACTTTGATGTGGAGCATGCACATGATGTGGACACTAGGTGGGGAAGTCTACCGCCTCGTTCACATCCTCTCACGGACAGACGAGGAACTACAAAGTCTGGCTGGGTCCGCAGACTGACTTGGCCACGCAATCCAGCTGTGGTGTCAAGTTTGAAAACGTTAGCAAGGAAATTACCCGTTCACAAGATACAGTACCTTCAAAATAAAATACAGAAATAAGTACTCTGCCAAAGTTTTGGCGTATACAAGGGCCTCACTATTATCAAGATCCAGTGAAAACTACTACTTTTAATGAACACCCCTATTACATTGTATGGAATTTGGCGTAGTGGCTTATAATTTTCACCTTTTCACAAAGTCTATTGATAACTAAAAACATGAAATGTATGACGGAATGCAATCCAAGAATTATCATATAATATTTGTGATTCTTCTTATTCGTATTCTTATTCTTATTCTTATTCGTAGTAGTAGTACTGGTTTGAGTACACTCCTAAATCATAGAAAAGATGATGATAACAACAACAGTTACACACATTAAATTCCTGCAAAAACTCCATCAATGTATATTCATTTGAGCAACTGGACAATGTTTTATGATTGAAAAAAATCATTGCTACGTTACCAACTCATTCTGTACATTTATCAAAAACACGTTATATTTTGAAAGTTGTGACCGGATTTCCCGCTCCTCGTTGTAGTTTTTGACAGCAGTGAACGGACCAGAGTTGCGGTAAAGAAAAAAAAAAGTCTGCTAGCAGCTTTCACAGCAGAGAACAAACACAAAGAGGACTGCGATCGGGAATGAACCGTCAGACTTCTTCTCTTTAGTAAGTAACCCTCGCTAAAAAAGCGGCTTGAAAAACTATCGATACGAGCTAAAAGCGTTTACAACAAACTTATCTGAACAAAGTTGTTGTCTTAAACTTGGGAAGATGAGTTTTTGCAAGACCTGGTCTGTTATACTCCTCCTGCCCCTTCTGATATCAGCCCAGTATCAAGGGGACAACGGACTAGTCATCCCGGAGCACGGATTTTGTCAGCCGATTTCAATCCCCCTGTGCACGGACATAGCCTACAACCAAACCATCATGCCCAATCTGGTGGGCCACTACAACCAGGAGGACGCAGGGCTCGAGGTGCACCAGTTTTATCCCCTGGTAAAAGTGCAGTGCTCGCCAGAGTTGAAATTCTTCCTGTGCTCCATGTATGCGCCTGTGTGCACAGTTTTGGAGAAGGCCATTCCTCCCTGCAGGTCCATCTGTGAGAGAGCCAAGCAGGGCTGCGAGGCTCTCATGAACAAGTTTGGCTTCCAGTGGCCGGACCGACTGCGCTGCGAGAACTTCCCTGTGCTGGGAGATGGACAAATCTGCGTGGGCCAGAATGATTCTACCGCCGTCACCGTCCCACCCACGCCGGTCCCGGGAACCCAGGACATCTCCATCTCCAATCGGGACAGGCCTTTCCGTTGCCCGCCTGCTCTCAAAGTCCCCCCATATTTGAATTATAGGTTTCTAGAGGAGAAGGATTGTGCAGCTCCCTGTGAGCCAGCAAGGAGTGGCGGGTACATGTTTTTCAGTGACAAAGAGATTCATTTCTCCCGCATATGGATCCTGGTGTGGTCTGTGCTTTGTTGTGCGTCCACCTTATTCACAGTCACCACCTATTTAGTGGACATGCAGCGCTTCAGATACCCTGAGCGGCCTATCATCTTCCTGTCGGGCTGCTACACGATGGTTTCCATAGCCTACATAGCTGGCTTCTTCCTGGGGGACAAGGTGGTGTGCAACGACAGCTTCAGCCCCGACGGCTACAAGACGATCGTCCAGGGCACCAAAAAGGAAGGCTGCACCATCCTCTTCATGATGCTCTATTTCTTCAGCATGGCCAGCTCCATCTGGTGGGTCATCCTGTCTCTCACCTGGTTCCTGGCAGCAGGTATGAAGTGGGGCCACGAGGCTATTGAGGCGCACTCTCAGTACTTCCACCTGGCTGCCTGGGCTGTTCCAGCTGTCAAGACCATCAGCATCCTCGCCATCGGGCAGATCGAGGGTGATGTGCTCAGCGGCGTCTGCTTTGTGAGCCTCAGCAACCTGGACCCTCTGCGGGGCTTCGTGTTGGCCCCGCTCTTCATCTACCTCTTCATCGGGACCTCTTTCTTGCTGGCCGGCTTTGTTTCACTCTTCCGAATCCGCACCATCATGAAACACGACGGCACCAAGACGGAGAAGCTGGAGCGCCTGATGGTGCGGATCGGGGTGTTCAGCGTGCTCTACACGGTCCCCGCCACCATCGTGATCGCCTGCTTCTTCTACGAGCAGGCCTTCCGCCCCCACTGGGAGCGCAGCTGGGTCAGCCATAACTGCAGGAGCCTGGCCATCCCCTGCCCCATGCACAGCGGGCTTCGCATGACCCCGGACTTCACCGTCTACATGATCAAGTATCTGATGACGCTCATAGTGGGCATCACGTCTGGTTTCTGGATCTGGTCCGGGAAGACGCTGCACTCCTGGCACAAGTTCTACACGAGGCTGACAAACGGCAAACACGGAGAAACCACAGTGTAGGACGGAGGGACGTCCCGTCCGCACACTGGGACTGTTCTGTTCATTACTACCTGCTTGTCATGTGATCGGTGAGAAGCAGAGAGCGACTGTAATTGACTCAGTTCAGGAGCCATTCATGCGTGCCAGCGTTTGACAAAAGGGCAAGCTGGATAAACAAGGAATGAACCTGACTGTCTGAACAAATAACAAGCATGGCTAAAGATGCCATGTGCTGAAATGCTCTCCTCCCCCTCTGGCTCCTTTCTGAAAGCCAACATAAACTTGAGTTGAGTGACGATCCAACAGCCAGGAACACAGAGAGAGAGAGAACAGAGAGAGAGAGAGAGAGGAGGGCGGGTGGAGAATACAGAATGTTTATTCTCTCTCTCTAAACATTTCACATGTAATTAAATTCAACTGTAAATAGTTCTTGTAAAAACATGAAATTATATATTTGTATTTAAAAACCAAAAAAAAGGTCAATGTGTTTCTCCACCTGCCGGCGTCGCTGCTTCACGCCTGCACTGTAAGAACCACACCTGACGTACAGTAGATGTAGACGTGCTTCTCCTTTATTTTTTACTAACTGCTGGTTATCTTTTTATGTTTTTTTTTGTTTTTTTTTAACAATTCAAAGAATGTCATGAGAGATGCACCGATTGTGAGTCTCCAGGCTGATACTGACGTTTTCCTCGTCGTTTGTTAGAGTCCCACCGATCATCCGACGAGCACAAACTTTACCAGACCGCCTTTTTACTTTAATCTCATTTCTCTCTGTGTTATTTTTATTGGATCTTGTTGACGTCCGACGGCTGATGAGGTCAACACATACAGACTGATGACCCCCCCCCCACATTGTTGTATGATATCAAAGAGGCCCAGATTCACTGTCGCTCCTCCTTAACCAAAGACTATGTAGAGTCTCTGCATGTGTGACCTGACTTATATCTGCTCTAACATCTGTTCAGTACTCTTTATTGATTAAATACTGTTTTTGTTGACAAGATGATAAAAGGACGGACATGTTGTTTTCGGGAGGGGGGGGGGGGTCGTGTCACACCTGAACACCTGTTGCTGCAGTAAAGCTGATTATTGGGGATTCTTGATGAAAGCTGAGCCCCCCGCCTGCTGACGGTAACACGGATCCGTCCTGCCGACGTTCATTCCGTCTCGTGTTCGTCCGATTCTGAAAGATTTCACATCCCTGTTTTGTTGTTTCTGAGCTGAGAGACTTTTACCAACCTGTGAGAATGTGACCCCTCCAAATGGTCGGGCCCACCTCACACTAACATCGCCATCAAGTGTGAAGCAAACCCCCCCCCCACCGCCACCGTTGTTAAGAGGGGGGCCTCAACAGAGGGATCATCTGGCAGGGAAGAGTCTGTGCAGTTGGAGAGGTGTGAAAATGTTCCTGTGCCTGTTTGCTGAGGAGAACATAAAGGTTGCTTTGCTTTTTTTTTTTTTCTCTCCTGCCGCATCTCTGCGGCCGCGCTGCTCCCTGCCAAGCTGGAATCCCCCGAGCCATGCATGGCTGAAATCGAACCATCTCTGCGGTGATGTCATGAAGTAGAAGGGTGTGTTGGAGAAAGATGATCCTCCGGCCTCAGAGCAGGAGGCTTTTTGGGGCCAGAAACAGGCATTTGAGAAGTGCAGTATTGTGTGCGCGCTCGTATTACTTTACTGCACGTCGCATAGGGGGGGAGGTCTGTGTATTGTACTGGATGGGACGCCGGCGTCATCCTATCTGCCTCCCGGATCGTGTGACCCGCCGGACAAGTTGATGTTTGTCTGGTTTCCCTTATCTTGGCTTAACTACAGATTGTCTGTAATAACAGACAGTGAGAATTAATTAAAGGTAGGAACAGATACTCTGAGGGACGGGGGGGGTTGATTTACTGTGCATAAATCAACCTGTGCCTCTCTCGATCCCAGCGTTTCCACCCCCCCCGCGCCTCCACCCTCCTTCCCCGTGTACGCTCAGATGAATGGGGGGAATGTGAGTGAGTCAGTGGAGCGGCGCTGGGCCTTTTGCCTAGTGACAGACAGTCTCCAGTGTGCTGCTCACTTCAAAGCCCTGCTGAAACCTGACTAGCTCCTTGTAAACAGTGCCGCCTGGCCCGAAGGCCCACTTCCTGCGCTTAACTCAACTTAATGGCTGGCTTGTTTGGCTTTGCACTGAAGCGGAGAAACGAGTGAAGAGCGAGAGAATGAAGGGAAGAGGCATGTGGGTGGGGTGCCGGTGGTAAAGAGTCGGATTGTTTTTTAGGGTTAAAGGAGAGGGAGGGGCTTGGACGGCAGCGTGGAAAATTAACATTAATCTGGTCGTCGCTCTGCAGGGGGAAAAAACAACAGAATGGAAGAATCCAAATGAGCCGAGGCCTGATTGACCGGATTCTGTTGATATTTCAACTAAAAACCGGGACGATCAAAACGACTTTAAATGGAATCAGATGCTCGCGAAAGGACGTTAACTGGTGGTCCGGCGCTTCACGAGGTTTCTGATAAAAACCCCGACAGAGATGGAAGAGATCCTTCCAGTTGTCCCCCTTTTATGTCGGTGCCCTGTTTTCCTGTGGAAACCATCTCCGCTGTTGTTGAAGTCAGATCTTAAATCTTGCGTGCAGCCGTTTCCTGCCTCGCTCGAGGGCAAGAAGGGACAAGCCGAGGATCGGGGGGGGTAAGACAGAAAGAATGCCTCTGGAGTTGATACTGGGATGTCGCTCTTATTTAAAGGAGGCCGGATCATGTTCGCTGGGAGTTCTCGCTCTTGCT
>CAAKHC010019514.1:30048-40308 GCA_901007825.1 Macroramphosus scolopax | reverse complement strand
TGTTTCATTGTTTCTGTTTCCACTCACGTTGACAGAAATAAATGAACCGGTTCTCTGGAGTTTATACGACGACTCCTGACAAACATTTTAGAACTCAAAATACGGCAGGACCCCCCTGGGCCCCCCCCGCAGGGACCCCCTGGGCCCCCCCGCATCGCCCCTCTGCAGGGACCCCGCATGGCCCCTCTGCAGGCCCCCAAGCCTCCACTAACCTACTAGTTGAAACATTCAACCAATTATCAAAAACCCTCAAATGAAAGGAGGTCGGTCAGTCAGACCTTCGTCTTCCTCAGAAGCCGTAACAAACATGTGAATGTCTTATTGAAACATTGAGTCACTGAGCAGCTCTGATGACGTCATCATCATGTTAATGTGTCATCAATATATTATCAATAACTAAACAGGTCACTACATACTTCATGCTAGTTTCATTAATTAATCACACTGCCACGTCTCATCATCAGAACTTTTATTTTTCCCACATGAACAGAAAACGTCCGTTAGTAGAAGGTGTTTGGTCTCTTGGTGGTGAAACGTGGTTTGTGCTGGCGGCGAAGGACCCGGTGAGGCAGCGGGAACTTGATCTTGGAGTCCTGCAGAAGGAAAGTTAATTCAGTTTACAGAGAAACTCACAATCCAAGTAACAAACCCGGTCGACAGTAAAAGTCTGTCGCCAGTTTGAAAACCGCCAGGTTTCAAGATGGAAGCTGGAAATCTGGAAGAGGAATCTGGCGTTTCTTCTGGCGGGTTTGTAAACCGGAGCTGACGGAGGTCGCCGCCGCCCAGAGAGAGACCCGCTACACAAACACACAACTCAAGAGGAGAACGTCTCAGCTGACTCACGTGGAACTGTTTGATGGCTGGTCTACGACACTTGTTGGCAGCGATGACCTGCACCTTCATGATCTGGATGGAGTGGGCGCGGGCACGATGGCGAGCTCCCATGTCACGATCTGACAGAGAAAGAAACAAATAACTTGATTCAAACAAAGAAAAAGATGAAGTCGCTCATCAGGGAACATCTGATGAAACTGGTCGGATGTGTCGGTCTTCCGCTGGCGAGGTGTCATCAAAGGAGAGACGACGGCTTCAGACAGTCCGGTTAAAGACTTCAGGCGTCTCTTTGATATTCAGTTAAAGGTTCTCGTGTCACATCGCTTTGTTCTGTTACTATTTACAAAAAAACGTAGAGACTAAATTAGGTAGCTTTGCTGTTTCCAGATCAACTCGGGCTCAGTTGATGCAACGAGCTCGTCCAACAACGCTGACGTAGAACGAGTCGAAGCAGAATGAAACCGCTGGTTTCTTCCGTTTATAGCTCAGGTGTTGTCAGGGAATATAATTATTGAATGATCCAGTCTGCTTTTCTAATATTTATCTGATCGGTTGAAACATGAAGATTTAATAACTTGTTGGTCCTTGAATTCACTTTCAGAGGCACCGCAGCTGCAGAGAAAGGCGACAAGGATCAGATTTGTGTTTGCACACCGGACAGGATCTCACCACTGAACTGATGAGACCGTTGGGTTTGGGTGCAACCGGCCGGGGTACCGTTGACGAAGGAGCTAGCTAGCAAACGTTAATGTGCGAGCTAGGTAACACTGGCTAACATGTAGGGTGGCTAACAGAAGTGACAGACGCAGCTGGTTTTCTTTAGACTAGTCAAGTAACTTTCTCCCTCTAATGGCCGAGCATCAGAGGATTTATAGACCCGGAGAATACGTTCAAACACTGGACATCTGATAGAGTTGAAGTGTGCGTGTGGACACTCACAGCACTGAGTGACGGCTCCAGAGGTGGTCAGGTCCCTGTACTCTCTGTACATGTTGTGGGTGCCGCTGCGAGAGTCGTAACGCAGCCAGATACCAAAGTTCTTCACCTTCAGCGGGGTCTTCTCGTGGACCTGAACCAAGTCAAACAACCAGAACATGGACACGGTTTAGTGTTTCAGAAGCTCATTAGAGTAGACATGAACAAAACTATTAAAGTTAATTAACTTCACAGAGCTTCAAACTGATCAAGAGTTTGATTTCAGGACGAAGACGGAAAATGTTCTTGGAACAATATAAAGAGAATCTACGGATGTTAAACTTTCTATGAAGAACTTTATTTACACAGTCAGAATAAATGAAAAGAACCAAACAGGAGAATTTAAAGATCAGAAATGATCATACATGTTTAAAACACTAATTCGTCTTCTGATGAGTCATTGGTTTTGTATTTCCAAGACAACATGAGGACACCTACCAGGCCGCAGTAGACCGTCTCTCCAGACGCCTTCTTCATCTTCCTCAGCTGGGAGACAAAGTACCAGAAGCGGGACTTGGCCACTACATGGTTCGGGGCAAAGATCCTCATCCTGTAGAGAGGGGGGGCCGGGTTCTTGGCAGAGGGCAGGAGACGCCCGATGACCTTGTACTCCCTAAGCTGCATGCAGACACAAGGACACGTTTACTTCATCAGAGTTAGGATGATCTCGGAGACAGATTTATCTTCTGCACGACCTCCCAGCAGCAGAGCAATTAGATCAATGAAGGATGGCAGCAGAAGTGTCTCAAGTTTGATGTGACACCTTCGCCATTGCCTCAGAACGGTCATGTGACCATCTACAACAGGAGGAGAACTCTTTGGTCATCATGTGATTAATTCAGGAAACTGAAATCAATAGTTTAGGACTTTGAAGACATCAAATAAGCTGCCATGAATAGGTCTTTCTCCTTTGAGATGGATAAGAAAGTCCCCCAGTGAAGATGTATCTTCTTTCAATTTGATGCAAGAATCAAGGAAGAAAGTTTCTTTTTTTAAATTAAAATCATACCGGTACTGATACTCGGTACAAATGACTCCAGGGATACCTACAGGGCCCCAGTTCATCTGACCATGTCACCATCAGATACCATCAACCCACTAAACGCTAATTATAATTTTTGAATGATCCAGACTGCTTTTCTAATATTTATCTGATTGAAACATGAAGATTTAATAACTTGTAGGTCCTTGAATTCACTTTCAGAGGCACCGCAGCTGCAGAGAAAGGCGACAAGGATCAGATTTGTGTTTGCACACCAGACAGGATCTCACCACTGAACTGATGAGACCGTTGGGTTTGGGTGCAACCGGCCGGGGTACCGTTGACGAGGGAGCTAGCTAGCAAACGTTAAAGGGCGAACTTAATCGTGAAGTAAACGTGAATACACTGTTTACTTAATCGGAATAGTTATATTACGACTTCTCCTACTAATGCCTTATTACTTTATTTACCAGCTGACTATGAGGGAGTTAGTAAACACGAGATGACGTTCAAACACACCGGACTTAAGTCAGGAGTTAAGACGGCTGGCAGCACTTCAGGAAACACGTTAGCTGCTAACATTACCTTGCTAACAACCACCCAGTCGGTTCGGAAGTCAAACCGGCGCAAAAATGAACCTAAGATGTGTTTTAATCTTAAACCTCCCTTTCAACTGAAACAGAGTGTGCACTCTCTATCCTGTCTGCCGGTCTGAGTAAAATTGACTCCAGTTATTAGCAGCCGTCGTCCACATGGTACCGCGGCCGCCATGTTGTTGCCTCGGCGGCACCACGGAGAAAAACGCTCAAATTATGAATTAAAGAACGATGTTATCGGGCATAAACAGATAAACCGAATGATTGTGGTGTTATTGAGTTAAATATGCCCTCGGTGGTCGTGTAATACACGCGGATAATAGTAAATAAAGAGGTTTACGTACAGTGCCGGACGCCTTCATGGTGTCTCGCTCACAGCCACAGTAAAAGAGGAAGTAGTAGGGCGGAGACTCCCTATGTCAAATGGACGGACGCTACGGAGGGGGCGGGACTTCCGTATACTCATGTTTGACTGTTGAAACTCCGCAGTCCTATACTGTATACAACAGAAGATTAATCTCGTCACTTTATTATTTTGGAGTATCTGTTTCTTTACTTCATTACTCAACAGTGTGTGTTTCGTTCTAACTACATCTAAAACAAAAGCACTCTAGTCCTTACGTAACTAGTATATGAATGTGATTGAAAAATATTCATGTTTTAATATGCGGAGATGGCGAGCTAACTTTTACTTGAATGCCAATCATCATCTTCAGTGACAATTTTAATATATATTATATTATATTATATTATATTATATTATATTATATTATATTATATTATATTATATTATATTATATTATATTATATTATATTATATTATATTATATTATAATCTGATCATGTTCATTTGCCGGTGTGAGTGAACCGCTTCCTGTCGCAGTGACCCGGATGTTAACAGGGAGGACACGCCGTTCACGTCGTTGTGAATCGGATTTCTGGAGAATTCGCAGCCGCTCCGCGATGAGTTAACGGGAGAGACATGAAGGACTGGATTGATTCCTTTTAAATAAGGTGAGTTATTCAGAATGTGTCTGATATCGTGACATACTTTGGATAAAACAACGTTATCGGAGTTTGTCATCGGGAATTTTTCCCCGATGATGTGATTGAGGGAGGCGAGCCGCACGTAACGTTACTGAGGTAATAAACAACGACGAAAATCCCAAATAAACAGTTTTTACTCCACGGGGACTGTCTGTGATTCCGTTAGCAGAAGGGTTCCGGTCCTGCTGTTTGTTACAGGGTCAGGATTGATGTTACACCAGCAGCCGAGTTCAGAAGCTAGTCGGCTAACGCTAGCTCGAGTTAGCAACAGTCAGCTATTTTGGAGTAAAGTTGTCAGCTCGGAGCGCTGCGGTGACTCGTTCCGAAGCAGTGGTCCGGCCGGCAGGTCGCATCTTCGTTAGCATCATCTTCACAGCAATGCATCGACTCTTAACTTCCTAAATGTCCAGTATTCGTGATTCATCAGCGGTGATCAGATGATAAACAGTGTTGAGGCTGTGTTGCATCATGTGGGCTGAGCTTCACCTGGACGATACTTAGTACTACTTTATTGAAGGACATGAGGACTGTGGGTCTAAGATCATTGATTCTGCTCATATCTTTTTCAATTGAATATAAGGTATGATCGAGCTTTATTTCTATGATCAATACATTCCATTCACAGAGACGATTGAGAGATCAATCCCAGACCACATGTTGAGAAGCCTAGATAGTTTTAGACCTTTTAGTATCTGGTTAACAAACAATCTGTTTAAATTTAAAAGATTATCATTGTAATATATATATACTAGTGTGTGGATATATGTCGTAATAGAAATATGTCCTAGTATATATATTTATGTTTATGTACTATTCATTATAGTGTTTTCAACCATTTATGAGCTGGTGGACAGACGAATATGTCTTCATTCCTTAACAGATGAAAGGAATCTACCTGACGGCAGCTGAGAAAACCGAACCCGCCTTCGACAAAAGCTAACCCACGAATGGCCTGCCAGTCTGTTGCTGCAGTCATGGACGAGCAGGCCCTGCTGGGGCTCAACCCAAACGCTGACGCCCGCTACAGGCAGAGGGTAAGTGGCTGTTAGGTGTGTGATTGTTTCAGTACTTCATCATTCCATTCTGATTCTTTAGGTCACGACCAATTCTCATTTCAGTAAATACAAACGCTGATTTCAGGATCTACTTTAGACTCTCATAGTGTGTTTACTGTTTTTGGTTGACTCTCCAGGGTCTCATAGTGTGATGTCCACCTCTGAACGACAAAAAGCGCAAACTGTAGCAGGTCATCGCAGAGTGGTTGATTCCTGTGTGTGTGTGTGTGTGTTTCCATCAGGCAGTGGCATACTTCGAGCAGCTGAAGGAGTCTCAGGATGCTTGGGAGGTGTGTGCCGAAGCACTCGCTCAAGGGATTTACAAGTGAGTCTCTGCTGTCACGTAATCACATGACGTGTTGGCGATTGAAGATGTGTTTACACATATTTCATCATTTCAGTGACGACCATGTGAAGTTCTTTTGCTTCCAAGTTTTGGAACATCAGATCAAGTTCAGGTGAGGAGGGATTATAATCCAGGTCAGGATCTTTTCCGTACAGGTGATGTTTGTTTCGTGTCGATGAGTCGTTGTTTGTGTTGCAGACATGCTGGTCTGAGCGGCGCTCAGCAGCACCTCATTAGAGAGACGCTGATGAAGTGGCTCCAGTTTCAGGTACAGTAAAAGTGAAACTCCAGTTCATTCCACCAGTTAGACGCTGTAACGTTGATGTGAACTCGTCTTCCCGTCATCACAGCTGATGAACGCTCATCCTGAGAAGCCCTTCATCAGGAACAAAGCGGCTCAGGTGTTCGCCCTGACCTTCGTCATGGAGTACCTGACGCTGTGGCCCAAGTTTTTCTTCGACATTCTGTCTCTGGTCGGTCTCAACCCTCACGGCGTTGACATCTACCTGAGGACCCTCATGGCCATTGACGCTGAGGTGGTGGACCGAGACATCCTGCACGCACCAGAGGTGACAGAAACAATCTGCTTTTAAATGATTCAGATTCTCTGGGTCTGAGGAAGCATGTTACGCTAAATGGAAAGTGCCCGCTGATCTTTGCAGGACACGCGCAGGAACACGTTAATCAAAGACACCATGCGGGAGCAGTGCATCCCGAACCTGGTGGAGTCCTGGTTCCAGATCCTGCAGACGTACCAGCAGACCCACCCAGAGCTCACCTGTCAGTGTCTGGAGGTGGTGGGAGCCTTCGTGTCCTGGATCGAGCTCAGCCTCATCGCCAACGACCGGTCAGTGCCTTCACACAGGAAGCAGAGAGACGGCGAGTCCCGGCAGGGAGTGACAATGTTGGTCACGCCTTGTTTGCAGGTTCGTGAATGTGCTGCTGAGTCAGATGTCGGTGGAGGAGCTGAGGGAAGAGGCCTGCGACTGCCTGTTTGAAATCGTCAACAAAGGAATGGACCCGCTGGACAAAACCAAGCTGGTGGAGTCTCTGTGTCAAGTTCTGCAGTCTGCTGGCTTCTTCAACGTGGAGCAGGTGCGTCCGGTTTCTGGTGGTGGATGTTTGTGTGATCAGGTTGTTCTGATGTTTCTATCAGCACATGTTGGGAACATTTTCTTTCTTGATTATCACTTGAGGTCACATGGTGTTCCTGCTCTTCTACTCAGGAGGAGGACGTGGACTTCCTGGCCAAGTTCTCTCGGCTGGTGAACGGGATGGGCCAGAGTCTCATCCTGAGCTGGAGTAAGCTGGCCAAGACCGGCAGCGTGAAGGACGCCGCCGAGACGCTGCAGGCTCTGGAGGCCAAAGTGCCGCTGCTGCTGCAACTGCTTGTGCACGAGGACGACGACATCTCGGCCAACATCGTGGGCTTCTGCTACGAATACCTGCACGTCCTCAAACAGGTGAGTCCTGCAGAGGAGCCTGGGTCCATAACCAGGATCCTCCTGAAGTCCAACGTGTGTCACATTAAGGAAACGTTGAAGCTGCTCTCGCTGTGAGATGGAAAACGTGCGTGGTCGATCTAACGAGTCGTCTGTTTGTTCTCCAGCTTCCTCAACTGACGGAGCAGCAGAAGACAAACATCGAGGTGAGTGTTGGTCGTCAGGTGTTTGTCGTGTGTTCCAAGTCAGAACTTCACCGCTCTGTTCTTCACGGCAGGCCATCATGCTCGCCGTCATTAAGAAACTGACGTACGATGACGAGTACAACTTTGAGAACGAGGTGAGTTTGATTCTTTGCCGTGACGCTCGGCGGACGTGAGACGGCGGCTGACCTTGTTGTGTGTGTCAGGGCGAGGACGAGGCCATGTTCGTGGAGTACAGGAAGCAGCTGAAGATGCTGCTGGACCGTCTGGCTCAGGTGTCACCGGAGCTGCTGCTGGAGGCCGTACGGCGCTTCTTCACCAACACCATGCAGTAAGTGTGTTTGGAGGAAGACGGCGATGAGGCGGCAGGGAGCTGCAGGGCGTCGACGCGTCCTGAGTCTTCAAATCAGTGATGCAATCAAACATCGTTTCCATCGCAGCGTCTGAACGTTCAGACCGGTTCTGTTTCATGATGGTAACGTGACTCCGGGCACTCAGTAATGTTCTGATCTTCTCCAGGAACTGGCAGACGGCTCGGTTCATGGAGGTGGAGGTCGCCATCAGGCTGCTGTACATGCTGGGTGAGGCCCTGCCGGCGTCTCACGGCGCTCACTTCTCCGGAGACACGGCGAAGACGAGCGCTCTGCAGGACATGATGAGGACGGTCAGTCACTGGTCCACTGGTCCACTGGTCCACTGGTCCACTGGTCCACTCAGTCTGTGATTTCTCTACACTATGAGGTGTTTGTGGACGTCTGACGCTGTGGTTACTGTCACCTCCAGCTTGTGTCGTCCGGCGTCAGCGGCTTCCAGCACACCTCGGTCTCTCTGGAGTTCTTTGAGACCGTCGTCCGCTACGATAAGTTCTTCATCGTGGAGCCTCAGCACATCCCGAATGTCTTGGTGAGTAACGGACACACACACACACACCTGAGGTTGTTTCCTCCTGCGTGCGTGCTGTCAACCATCTTTGTGTTCGCTGTCAGGTGGCGTTCCTGGACCAGCGAGGACTGAGACACACCAGCCCGAAGGTCCGCAGCCGGGTGGCCTACCTCTTCTCCAGGTTCATCAAAACTCTGCAGTGAGTCCACAAACAAGCAGAACAAAGTTTAAAGGAAAGTTCAGCTCAAGTCACCCTGATGTTTGAGCTGATTTGCCCTTTAATGTCCTCGACCCTCCTTCCTGTCTGCTGACTGTTGTTGTTGTTGACAGTAAACACATGACGGCGTTCATTGAGGACGTCCTGACCAGGATCCAGGACCTGCTGGAGCTGACTCCTCCGGTACGTCACGTCTGTTTACCAACGGCTTTGTACCAGATGAGAAGATTCAAAACGATCTGTTGGCTGTCAATGCAGGAAAACGGCTTCCTGGCCATGCTGACCAGCGACGACCAGCTGTTCATGTTTGAGACGGCGGGCGTGCTGATCGTGAACGGGGAGAGTCCTGCGGAGAGGAAACAGGCGCTGATGAGGAGCCTGCTGACGCCGCTGATGGACGCCTTCCGTCTCCTGCTCGCTAAGCTGTCGCAGGAGACGGAGGACGAGAGGCAGGCCGCCCTCGCCGACTGCCTGAGCCACGCCGTCGGCTTCGCCAGGTGAGGAGAGGAGAGGATGTTGTGGTGACACGTCGACACGTCTGAAACGGAAGTATTTCTATTTGTGTTGAAGCGGAGACGCGAAGACGCAGAGACTCTGAACCCCGGTTTACAGCAAACATCTCTGAACATCATCTGAACATTCACAACATATTTGATCTTTTACAATAAACAACTATATTTGTGTTCTATACTCTCTCTCTCTCTCTGACTCTCTCTCTCTCTATCTCTGTCTCTCTCTCTCTATCTCTCCCCCTCTCTCTCTCTCTCTGTCTCTCTCTCTCTCTCTCTCTCTCTCTTTCTGTGTGTGCCTGGCTTCCCCTCCCCCGTCCTGAAGCACTCACAGGCGGTCAGTCTCACAGTCACTTCCAGCTGCAGTCAGAGCAGAGAGACCTAAACTGTCCTCCTCCAGAGGACATGCATGCAAAAAGCCAAATTATGCAAATTAGGCGATGATTTTATGACTGATGATCAATATTTGTCATCAAGTGTGTTCAGGTCGGGACTCTTATCAAACATGTGAGGTTTGATGACGGTCCGACCATGTGGAGCTGATTTATAGCTGGTTGATGTTTGATGGCGAATGATCAAAATGTACGGCGCCGTAACATCCAGGCCGTTACTCACATCTTCAGCCATTGGTGCATTTTTCAAAGGAATGACCAATTTCTCTGCATTTGCCACAAACAATTTGTTGGCATGCCTCTGCCAGGTGCCCATGTTCACCAGACTTGCAGCAGAGCTTGGGCTGTCCCTGGTAGTGTACGTAGCCCCTGTTATTCCCCGGAACTATCCTTGATGGGAGATGACACAGGCCCTGGAAGCCATGAGGGTCCTGCCATTGCTGGATGGGAACCCTCCAAGCGAACCCTTTAACGCTTGGAACATTGCTGCGGCCATGTGGAGCACAGCCACGGGGGAGGGGGATCTGCATGTGCTTCCTAGACAGCAAGTTTCTGGAGGTGTATGATGGCGTCTTTGATGGCAGCTAGGGCAAGCCACTGCTTGGCAAAGTCTTTTTTGCATTGTGCATCGTGGCTCACAAAGGCTCAAAGGTTCCATGTTGTTGACAATGTGGATGAACATACGATCCCTGGAAGGCAGTGTGCCGACACGGTGTCACGTTATCCTGTTGGAATCTGAAGCCGAGCAAGGATGAATATACTTCATTAAGCTGAGCGAAG
>CAAKHC010019514.1:0-10650 GCA_901007825.1 Macroramphosus scolopax | reverse complement strand
GGGGGGGGGGGGGGGGGGGGGGGGTATTCGCTCTCCGTGCTCCTTGTCTGTCTCCTTGTCGGACGCCCTGATGTACTGATGAACATGTACTCGCTCCTTGCGGCGGCCTGTTGCAGCCCGACGTCTTCACCCTGCAGCGATGCTCTGGACGGCTGCCTGACAATTTAATGGGCCCAACTTTACCACTAATCCCCCGCTGAAAGTGAGATTAGGTCCCTCTCCTAACATTTCACTAGGTGTACACATATTCACTATATGTTCTTTTCCAAGAATATCCACGGGCAGATCATTACCAAATTAAATGTGACTTCTGGCGGCGGTACGAGACATTCTACACGAGGCGCACTGATGGGCTTCAAGATCAAGTGAGCGTGTGTGTGCTCGTACGGAGGGCGAAGATATTCACACTCGGGAAGTGATGTTACACAGTTTTAATTTTACATCGAATTAAAATATCTGGCTTTTTTTATCTCCAACATTTAAAATTTTACATTGAAGTTGCTTGGCAGGTCGTAACGACGAGGAGTCGACGGCCTAAAGAGTATTAATCTCATTAATCCCATGAATCAATGAATCATTATAATAATAACAATCCTTCAATGGTAAGTTAAGTTCTTCACATATACGTCCTTGTATAGAAAGTAACATAAATATAAACAAGCATGAGGTGATAAAAAGGAGTGAAGTCAAGTAGACAAGAAAAAAAATATATATATTAAATATATAAATAGAATATATAAACATGTTTGTAGTTATTATTATGTTGGAATATGAAGGAATGTGCAATCATAAAAACTGTTTAAGACATCTACTATTGTATTTTTCACTGTGGTGCATTATGGGTAGTCAACAGTGTTGGAGAGTTGGTCAGGTTTGGTGGTGTGCAGGGAGAGAGGACCTCCAGGTGGTGGCCATTCATATGATAATCAATATTAATCACAAACACTCTGCGAGGGGTTTGAGAAGGTCTGCGAGCTCTCCGGAGAGGGTCCAGGTCTCCGGAGAGGGTCCAGGTCTCCGGAGAGGGTCCAGGTCTCTGGAGAGGGTCCAGGTCTCCTCTTGACTCTACGTATTGTAACAGACTCTCAGGTCGCAGCATCACAAACGTCCCTCAATAGGAGCCAAACATCATCTTCTACCACCCGATAATGAGTTCCATGTTTGTTCCCTCTGACCTCCTGCAGAGGTGACGGAGGATCGCAGGTTTCTTATGTTCTGTTTTGAATAGAATTCCCGTTCAGGAGTGTAACCTGAGCAGGGAGGACCCCTCTGTGTTGGGTCTATAAGGTGTGGGGGCGTTCTTCCCTCCCGCAGCTTCAATTTGTCACCCTGATGAAAGACGCACCCATTCAGTGTGCTGTGTGTTCGTATCACTGTGAGGACGCAAACCCACCGACTGGACCTGCTGGACGGAGCCCGGCTGGACGGAGCCCGGCTGGACGGAGCCCGGCTGGACGGAGACCGGCCTGCACGGAGCCCGGCTGGACGGAGCCCGGCTGCACGGAGCCCGGCTGGACGGAGACCGGCTGGACGGAGCCCGGCTGGACGGAGCCCGGCCTGGACGGAGCCCGGCTGGACGGAGCCCGGCCTGGACGGAGCCCAGCTGGACGGAGACCGGCCTGCACGGAGCCCGGCCTGGACGGAGCCCGGCTGGACGGAGCCCGGCTGGACGGAGCCCGGCTGGACGGAGCCCGGCTGGACGGAGCCCGGCTGGACGGAGACCGGCCTGGACGGAGCCCGGCCTGGACGGAGCCCGGCTGGACGGAGACCGGCCTGCACGGAGCCCGGCCTGGACGGAGCCCGGCTGGACGGAGGCGCCTCCTCGGCCCTGCAGATGGTCTGAATTACCTCACTGGATGGCTCAGAGTTCCCCTGAGATTCAAACAAGCAGCAGTTGTGTGTTGGTTTTGTGTGGTCCAAACCTTCTCTCATTATTCCTCTTTTTCTCTCCTCTCAAGTAACACTCGTCTCCCACAAGCTTCGATGAGAGCAGAGTGGAGATTATTTTATGTGTCTCTCACTGTTCTCCACATTAACATGACGGGTGAGAAAACAAGCAATCGGAGCGCGGCGTCCTGCTGTCCTGCTTTATAGCATCAGATACATTCCTCAAAGTCAATAACAGGTCACTAATCTGCCTGATTTCATGTTGCGAGCTGAAGGAAAGTTGTGTTAACAAGCCTCCAGCTGCCGGCTGCAGCTCGCCCTCCATCCCTCAGCTCTTGTCAATAGACTTTATAGACGGGTCGACGCTTTCCAATGAAAATATCCCACACGTTCACCATGTGCTACGAGGAAACATCAATCTTTCACCAACACGACTGGTGAGTACGATGCGAAGACCACCAATAATCCTAACGGGCCCGAAAGTTGGCAAGAAGATCGTAGTAAAGAAACTGACGTCCCTTATCAATAGACAGATCCAGTGGTAGCGACTGTCGTCACCTCCCCTCCCCAAACACCGTACATCCATCCAGGCCAGAGGAGAACAGGAAATAAACAGATGAAATTTAAACAAGACAGAGTTTAAAGCGACCACGAGAGAGAGAGGCGGGAAAAGCAACAAAAAAAAAGGACGAGCAAATAAGATACGATACAAAACAGACAAATGACTGAAGGAACAAATAATGAAAGTAAACCTATAAGACCTCAAGTGTTTACGGTTATGATCAAACTTTACAGTGTCAACCAGCTGGACACTCGTGGGACGGTTACCGTTAATGATACAAGTAGTGCGGTACATGTGAACAGATTTACGTTATGTGCCAGTTATCACCGCTTATGTCAGAAGAGGCTGTTGTTGCTAAGCAACAGTTCCTTTAAAATCAATAACAATTTAGATGTGAAATAGAAAATGAATCTTCCACCTGTACCGTACCGCATTTGAACAGAGACGGACTGAGTTCACGAGGACCGCTGGAGAGACGTATGTGACAGCTGTAACAGAGTCCGTCCTCGCCGGCTCGCCGTGCGATTCACCTCCCGGCCCGTCTGCTCGCTTACAGGATATAAACCCCGAAAGACGAGACGCTCCGATTAAAATGAAGACAAATATAAATAGATGAGATATGCGTGTATTTCTGCACCGTCGTGTTCTTAGCTGTGTGTATTGCGGACTGGTTTCATGTTTCAGGTGTTTATGTGCGGACAAGCTTCACTTCGCAATATACGACAAACTATATTTGGATGGCATCTGTACGGTTGCTATACAGCGTGTTTTATCTTTTGTTGGACGAGCGGGAGGCGGGCGGGTGTCGGTACGCATGCTTCGTCTCAACAGCATGTGTGCAGTTATCTGTGTGTGCGAAGGCGTTTTTCTCAGCAGAAATGAGTGATCGTGTGCTTGCGAGAAGTCGCCTCAGTGTGAGCATGTGTGTGTGTCAGCAGTAAAGTATGGAGGTCACCGCGGGGGTCGACGGGTTGTCTCCTCCAGAATGTATGTGCATCTGAAGCTCCAAGGTCAGGACTAATGTTTTTCTCTCTGGCCGTGTCCCCGAGGAGGGCAGAGAGATTAGCTTGTCATATTTCACCTGTCAAACACTTAAAAAGGAGCAGCGAGAGCCGGTCAGCGATGTTCGGGAGCTGCCGGGTCCCTCGAGGTCACAGCTGCCCTCATCCTCATCCACCGTCACAGAGGCCAGAAGCAAAGGCACGGAGGGGCTGGGCGACATCAGAGCGCCAACACGTTGGGCATTTAATATCTAATATTTGTCAGTCAGTGTCAGTGACTGTCGACATGATACATGCTGACCTTTATGTTAAGCCTGCAATGACATCCGATATTCTTATAACACTCGATTTATTCATCGAGCTGTGGACTCTCCCTGCAGGCACCCCGACGCATCACTAGTAGGCAGCATTAAGGAGCCGATCCCTCACTGGCTTCCCACTCGTTAACACCTGCAGACCCACGACCAATCAGGAGGAACATGCAAAGACAGAACATGTCGGTCCTGCATTTTATCGTTGAATAGACTAAAACTAAAATTCACCCAGTGAAACATTTTGTAAAAATTACTAATAAAATGTCAGTATTACAGTTATTTATATTACAGTTTCCCCCTCAAAGAAATGCTGGTTGTCAGCGCCCCTACTGATTACAGATCCAATGATCCCTCCGTTTGCTGTACCGCTGATCCTGTTTCAGGGTCGCAGGGAGCCGAAGCCAGCGGGGTCACCTGGACCGGTGGCCGGTCAGCAGCAGCTAACACACACAGAGAGACAACCAGCACACTCACAGTTACTGAACTGGACAATTTAGATTCTCCAATTAACCTGAAGGCATGTTTCTTATGTGGGGGAGGAAACCTGTGAACACACAAACCCCACTGACGGATTCCAACTGTTTGACTGATGTTGATGAGGATGTGTTGATGGATTTGATTCCAGACTTTGAGTCGGTCATGTTCTCCATGATTCCCCGAGATCCTGTCAGATAAGTCAGAGACAAAAGGACAAAGGAGGAAGAGATCCAACTCCAGGTTCTGGGTATTGAGCGTGACAGTGAACCCGACTGCTCCCAGTGTGTGTGAGTGTGTGTGTTGGATTAGTGTCTGCCGGATAAATGAACAGTGAGAAGCTGATGTCTTCTTTGATACTCAAGTGCATGACAAGATGTTTCCAAACAAGGCGTCCTCCTGCTGTGATGAAGAAGCAGGAAGTGACAGATGAGAAAGGAGGAGAGGGAGGATGCAGGGAGGAGAGTGGTGGGAAGACGGTAAAGAAATAGAGCGGAAGCAACATTTAAAGGGGAATCGAACCAGGTAATAATTTCAGATGTCTCCCTGGGGAATACAGCGTAACGACTTCCACAGACACGACATCCACAGCCGCTTCCACACGTCTTGTTGTACCTTGTACGACTTCCCCCGTCCCCTCCCCCGTCCCTCCGAGCCCCCCAGCGAGGGCCCATGATGTCAGGTCCAGTATTTCACAGCCAAACGCCTGCGATGACACGGACAATTTGGCCTGTGAGTTCTCTCCAGCCTTGGACATGATGTTACGATTACATGCTCCAGTGCTAGTCCGACATGCCGGGGATGAAGTGGTGACGGTGGGTGTGGGTGGGAGACCTGTTAAAGGTCTTTCATAGACTGCAGCTCTTTTCTTCCCTCGTAAACCAGAACACTAATTGATATCCAGAAGGCTGGGAACGTGTTTGTCCATCACATCAGTGACGTCCTCCTCCACCTCTGGTCCAAACGACCTCACACATCCAACTGACCTGCAGAGGAAGGATTTCCCGGGTGCAGTATATCACTCGGAACCAGACTCTAATCTGCTTTCCCAGCAGAGAGACGAGTCTAAATCATTTCTCTTTCCCTTTTTTATTTTTTAACTTTTATAGCCGGTTTGGGTTTCATGGCCACAGCAGGTGAAAACCTGAGCAGGTTTAAAATCACTTTGGGGAAGCAAGAGTAGAGCTGAAACACCAGGTTTGGCCTTCAGCAGGAGGAGGAGGAGGAGGAGGAGGAGGAGGAGGAGGAGGAGGAGGGGTCGGCATGTGGGAGGAATTCAGCCTCCATTCCAAGGAAACCCCAGGAAATAACAAGATGAGATATCTGATATGGAATATCTGAACGTGATGAGATAAGCTGTCTGTCTGGATGTAAAACATCCCGAGCAGGCAGGTGATTCCTCTGGACATGACGTAGCAGTTGTAGACAACAGCCCCGTCCCGACTGGAGGAACTGTTTTATAGTTCTAAGACCCTTCAGAGGAAGTGTTCCCGTGTTCTTGTGTGCAGGAGCTGAGACCACCATGTTTCTAACTGTGTAAGAAGATAGCCGTGTGCACACCTGCTACACGTTAGCATTTCCCTGTTTGAGACACCAGACATCATGTTGCAGTGCACAGCAGAACCGAAGAGACCCTGTGATACAACAATAACAAGTCTTTGATGGGAGACGGTGTTTGGTTTTGGGCACACAGAGGCTGCCCGGGTGAACCGGAGACGACCTTTGCTGTCAGCAGACAGTAAATACGGAGGATGTGTAGCGGAGGCTGTCATCAGGGCAGCTGATTAGTTCCACACCCGACATCCTTCTTATGGTTTGTTTGTATTCTTTTTGATAACTCAATCAGACTTTAAGAGATGATTTTGTGTCGACATTTAAACTTAGAAATCCTAAAGAAGATCCGAGCAGGAGGACGAGTGTTCCTCAGTCCTCCTTCACACTCCAGTCAAAGCAGGAAGGACGTTAATGTTGGAGCTCTTGGACGGTTGATTCCAGTAGTTTACATAGTTCTATGCTTTCTGCAAAATGCTTATTATTTTATTTAGTGTTTGATGAAGTGCTGGTCTTGTTCCTGACTTGGTCTCAACCCCTCAGTCTTGTTCTTGTTGTGGTCTTGATACGATCCCGTCTTCGTCATGACCTTGTCTCGGTTAAGGTAGTCTTCACTACAATACCAGGAACCTCTCAAGACCTCAGACACATTGTAACTGGAGTGCATCCAGGAGATGAAGGATGTTGAATTTTAATATAACTATCGAAGCTTTATGGAGATCTTAAACTTGATCCACTCAGATGGGGTTTAATTCTCCTATTTAATTTGTTGCTGAAAGCTCCCGGTGGGACAACTAATCCTCCTCTTCTCCGCTGTTGTCAGGCTGCAATTAGGCATCGAAACAACACCTCTCTGGCATGTCTGTCGTAGCTGCCGGTGATCGTCCCTCTCAGAGCAGCGAGTGTTAGCGGCTCCGCGGGGAGGCTGCGTGGCCGGGGCCTTGTGGTAATTTCTCCACACTATTGTGGAAGTGTCACATCCAGGTCGGATACATCAGACCTCTAAGAGTGAATTATCCTACTCGCAGGAATTGGCCGCCGTACTTCATTTACAGGAATTCAGCAATGACAGCCCTCTCCCCATGGAGGAATAAACATGGAGTGTTCACTCACCACATCCCTCTCTGCTCGCTCGGCTCTCTTCAACACACGGCGCTGCTCCGGGGTCGCGCTGACAGGCCGGGTTTGATTAGATCAAAACATTACCGGAGGGTTCATTTACCAGTTTGGGGGTATTGTCTTCACTCGGTGTCATACTCGGTGTTTAGATCTTTGGTTGGCTGGACGTTTCTCACAGACTTTCAACTCGTGTTCCTTTGTAGAGTTTAGACCTCCACAAATGGAACTTTAACAACAAATCAATAGACATTCCTGCAAAGACCCAAATCAAGTCTGGTGTCTCTTTGTCAGCAGTTTAATATGTTTTTAAGTTACTTCCATATATTCAATTCAGACTGCAGGAGTCCTTCACTGGATGTTCCACTCTGTAACTCCCAGAAACATGTAGGACGTGTAGGACTGGATTTATATGAAAGTACCTGCTTTGCCCTGAACTGAGCCTCCCAGGTGTGTTTGCCACCTCTTCCTCTGATGCGTAGCTTCTTTTACTCTGGAACAAAACCCCAATTTATTTCCGGGTCACTTTGACATGAGATTATTTATTTATTTGGTTGAAACAGCTGAATAATGAAAACCTCAGTGCAGCGACCTGCAGGCCTGCTGCCTGCTGCCTGCTGCCTGCAGGCCTGCTGTCTGCTGCCTGCTGTCTGCTGCCTGCTGCCTGCTGCCTGCTGCCTGCTGCCTGCTGCCTGCTGCCTGCTGCCTGCTGCCTGTCTGATGATCTCACATTGAACACGAGTGCCTTGTGTGTGCACTGTGAATGACACGTGTAAGATCCTCCTGCATTCCTGACAACCATTTACATTCCACAGCAAGCGCCTCCACACATCTCTAACCCCCCCGAAACATGCCGGCCATGACCTTGTGGTGTTTGTTAAGTAGTCCGAGGAGAAGAGCGATGAGGAAGCTCAGTGATGCAGGACTCTTCATCAGAACAACTTCAATGCAACTGGGCTCTCTTCTTCTGTGTTCTGGTACTGTAGCTTTCACACCTGAGCCCACTTGTAATCTAACAGGACTGATCTGTACAGTACACAATGCGAACCGGACATGAGGTGTCATGTGTTCCCTGGTCCCGGCTCTGGTCCCTGATGGGGAAACCATCTCAGAGTGAGTCTGAGATCCCCGTTAAGTGAGAACGTTCAGAGATGAGCTGAGTATCTCGCACATCTTGGAACACATTTGCACAGCTGCTGAGGGCTACCTCTGTCCTGCAGCCTCTGTCCGGCTAGGCACACACACACACACACACACACACACATTTCCTTTCAAATTGGATGAGACGAACGTTATATGTGACGTCTGAGATGTACGATGGTCGGATGGACACTAATTCTTTGTTTCACATGATCTTCGTATCGTCTGTGTTTGCCATTAAAGTTCACAGTAAAACAGGGGAAAAGAGAAAAAAAGTCTAAAAATAATTGCCCTGATGGTGCTCATGAAAATGCGGAAATCATCAATTACGCAGTCCCGTCATGGCGACGGGGCTGCAGCGTTGTCCATCTCTAACCTGAACTGCAGGAGTCCGTGTGCTGCTGACGTGATATACGAGGGCTCCTCCGTCTGCCCATGTCAGCTCGGGAGGATGCAGTTTCATCTCTCTCTGCAGGGAAGAGCAGATTTATGGAGCTGAAACTGAACGCCTGCGTTTATGCTTTTCTCTGCCCAAGCTGCACCCGGTGGGGGAGGCAGGTAATTACAACGTAGAGCTGAAGCAACATGGAGAAAGAAAACAAGACCAACAGTCTAAATAAATGAACAAACAAATACCTGAGTTACAAACAGTTCAGGACCACTTGTGATGTTCAAACATGATGTATGTCTGACAAACAGTCGCCGTACGTGATGATCCTTCAGCTCTCCTCCTTCATCACTTCCCTGTCGGTATCTTTAGCTCCACACAGCCCTGAAGCTCCTCTTCCTCCTCCGGTTTCTCCCGTCTTCCAGCCTGCCTGCCTCCCGCTGTTTCGTTGTGAGCTCCTATCAAATGTTTCGGATGCTCAGCGGTCGTCTCGCCGCCTCTGCTCGAGGCCGCTGGCTGTTTTAAATCGTCACTAATCAATATCTTTGCCTACATGACACCAGAACCAGGAGGTCTCTGTCTTCATTAGTGTGTTTTATCCTTGCAACTTAGTTTATATGTCGTGTTGTTTATCTTCTCCTCACTGAAACCGGGACCGAACATCCACTGAGTCGTAGGACCTGGTCAGCTCCAGCAGGGGTGATGAGTTATATTACTCGCTGCATCTGAACTCTCTGACCAGCTGCAGCAGGGAGACTAATTCTTCTCTTTCAATGCACTTCTGGCTAACTTACCCAGATACAGAAAGCCTCCGGCTCTTTGAGGTTTCACTCAGAGATCCAGAGCCGCTCTGCCTTGTCGAAACGAGACCGGCGTTCCAATCTGTGCATAAATGAAATACAATCTGCTGTACATATATGAACATGCCAGCTGGAGTCAGGGACAAATAGACTTCCCAGTAAACTAAACTCCCCCCAAAGAAGCCTCGCAGAGTAAATCTCATAGAAAGGTCTATTCACAAGAGAGCAATCAAAACATGCCCCCCCCCCCCCCCCCCCCCCCCCCCCCCCTGCACATGTGCAGCAGCCTGATCCATCAGACAGCAGGAAGGTTCCCAGGTAATAAAAGTGTAACGACCTGTTTGTGTTGGTCTGCACCTTCAGATATCTGCAGCGGCTCCTCCACTGAGGCCATGAGGCCGGTCCACCAGGAGATAATTGATGCTGCTCTCTCCTATTGTTGTGGGGGCCTCGCCCACCGGCCTCAGAGTGTGGGAAAGCTAATCCTGCCTGGGACTCATGGCTTTGTGATGCTAATGTGCAGCTATAAAAAGAGGAGCGGATCCTCTGCACATCACAACTCACTCTGCTCTCCACCAGGATGGCTCCAACCAGCACCAGAGACTCCTCGGTCTCCCCACTCTCCAGCAGAGACAGACACAAAGTAAGTGCTGCTCCTCATCCTCACTCGTCCCTCTCGTGGCTCCGCTGTGTTTCTGCACCGGCTCAACTTGCTGACCCGCCTCCTCTTTCCTTTTACAGATGAGGAAACCCGCTGTGGAGAAGATGCGCAGAGATCGCATCAACAGCTGCATCGAGGAGCTCAAGGTGCTGCTGGAGAAGGAGTTCCACAGACAGGACCCCAACGCCAAGCTGGAGAAGGCCGACGTCCTGGAGATGACGGTGATGTTCCTGAGGAGGCGGCTGCCGTCTCCCGGCCCGGCCGCTCAGTCGGCCCACAGCGAGGGCTACTCCCGGTGCTGGAAGGAGACGCTGCACTTCCTGTCTGACAACTCTCTGAAGGAAGTGACGCTCCCCCACCTCCGGTACCTCCAGGTGGCCCCCAGAGCCGGCGAGGACACCCGCCCCCCGCCGCCGCTCTCCCCCCACATCCAGCCTCCGGACAAGCAGAGGCCCGGCCCGGTCCGAGCGGTGTGGAGGCCCTGGTGAGGTCACGTTCACCAGCAGCAGCCTGACCAGGAAACCAGCAGCCGGACTGACCAGGTTCTTCTATGAAGAGACAAAGACGTTTAGATTCCTTCACATTGAAGAGAGTTCAGGTTGGGCTGCTGATGCACATTGGTCCTCCTGCTTCCAGGACTGTTCCAGGACTGTTCCAGGACTGGTCCAGGACTGGGTTCCAGGACTGGGTTCCAGGACTGTTCCAGGACTGTTCCAGGACTGTTCCAGGACTGGTCCAGGACTGTTCCAGGACTGT
>CAAKHC010019513.1:216214-263567 GCA_901007825.1 Macroramphosus scolopax | reverse complement strand
GGAAGCATAGAATTATCCAAAATGACTTGGTAAGATGAAGCATTAAGATTTCCCTTCACTGGAACTAAGGGGCCGAGGCCGACCCCAGAAAAACAACCCCATAGCATTATCTCTCCTCCACCAGACTTTACAGTTGGCATAATGCAGTCCGGCAGGTAACGTTCTCCTGGCATTCGCCAAACCCAGACTCGTCCATCAGACTGCCAGATACAAAAGCGTGATTCATCACTCCACAGAACACGTTTCCACTGCTCCACTGTCCAGTGGCGGCGTGCTTTACACCACTCCATCCGACGCTTGGCATTGTGCTTGGTGATGTAAGGTTCGCATGCAGCTGCTTGGCCATAGAAACCCATGCCATGAAGCTCCCGGCGCACAGTTCTTGTGCTGACTTCAATGCCAGAGCTGGTTTGGAACTCTGCAGTTATTGAGTCAGCAGAGCTTTGGCAATTTCTACGCACTATGTCCCTCAGATCTCTGCGACCCCGCTTTGTAACTTTACGTGGTCTGCCACTTCGTGGCTGAGTTGCTGTGGTTCCTAAACGTTTCCACTTTGCAATAATAGCACGAACAGTCGATAGTGGAATATCTAGGAGAGAAGAGATTTCACGAAGTGACTTGTTGCCGCGGTGGCATCCTATTACAGTGCCACGTACAAATTCAGTGAGCTCTTTAGAACGACCCATTCTCTCACAGATGTTTTCCAAAGGCAGACTGCATGGCTCGGTGCTTGATTGTAGACATCTATGGCAATGGGACTGAATGAAACACCAGAATTCATTGATTAAGAGGAATAGCCCAATACTTGTGTCCATATAGTGTAGAACAGCTGTAAAAGTAAGGCACAAAGCAAGTTAGAATTTAGTAGATAATTAGGAATTACCGTTGACACTCAGGAAAGCCACATTGTTTGTAATGACAAAAGATAATCATACTTGTACTCACTTGTGCTCTCATGTTCTAGCTCCTTCAGTCTCCTCTTCAGACTCTCATTTTTCTCTCTGTGTTCTGGCAGTTTTTCAATGGTACTCTGACACAGACTCCTTCACACTCTCCAGAACCTCCTAGACAGCTTCAGTCAGTAGCCTGGGCACACGGATGTCCATCCTGAAAGGAATCTTATGGTAAGAAATGACTGTGGACTGTTCATATATCACACAGCACTCGTGTTTTCAACTGTTATCATTTAATGACCCTACTGTGGGACTTTTTAAGAGAAACGAGAGGCAAAATATGTCAGTGGATCCCTAATTAGATATCATTGTCAACTTTGAAAGATTAACTGTCTAGACAAATGAAAATGGTTTGACGAACATTTAAAGAGATTATATTGTTTACTATTATGTTGTGTTTAACATTATGCGTTTGTAATTCATTGTATCAACATATTACAGGCACTTAATCCCGACAGGTAAAACCGTGTCAGCTGAATCGTTCGTCATGTTTACTGCTGAGAAACCCGCATTCGAGACATCAAAAGTTAGTGTGTAGCTAGTAACGTGGATAGCTAACGTTAGCTACATTAGCTAACGCCGTACCTTTTCGTTTTTTCTTTCATTGTCTCAGAAGGCCAACAAACTCGCCACTTTTTGAATGAAATTAGAAGGACTTGTAAACACAAAAAACGATTTGAAAAATAGTAGAAACACTTACCACGACGCTACATAACAAACCGAAACTTCCGGGAATGTAACTTGGAACCACGTCCGCTGTGACTGCTTTTTCACAATAAAAGTCCCATTTATGTTTCTATTTGTGGATCATTTTCAAATATTAATCTTTATTTTTTTTGGACACCGAGCAATTTGCTGCTTTATTCTAGTAGCCAAGTCCAAACAGGACATAAAAAGGAGCTATGTCATAACGGTTTAAATGACATAAAGACTGAAAATTCTATCAACAAGGAAATGACACATGTGGGTGTGTAGGTAAGTCCTTGGAGTCTGCAAGTTTAAACAGGAACATACCGTGGCAAAGGAAAGGGAAGGAGTTGCTGGAAAACTTGAATATCTGAGTTACAGTACTCACAACATGTTGGGAATGAAATTTTGTCATCCCTTTAAGTAACAGAGGCTTACGGATGATAATGGTAATTATCTTGCCTATAAACTCTATATACAAGGTATAAAAACAGCAAGACCATTTGAATACTAATACAATTTAATTCAGAAACCCACAGTCCTATAACGAATAAGGATATTGAAAATAAAATAAAAAAGAATTGCTGTATATTCGAGAATGCTTGTACCTGATATTTATGGTATTATTATTTTGACAATATCATATTGTATTGGTGTGTGAGGCATAGACATTCATGCTTCAATCGCTAAGAAAAAATGGTTCTCCGGACCGATTTCATCAGTTTTTATGTCAAATGTGATGTCTGACATGAGTAAATTAATGAAGTATTGAGGGACTTTGCTAGTTTAAAAAAATACACTGACTTGCCACAGGGAGGTGCTGTGTAGCAGGTTAAAATGCAGTAGAAAATTGGCAGGTTCTAACTTTTCCTTCGTATCCTGCACCATGAAACCAGACTACAGGTGCTTCTTACAAGGACCAGAGAGGTTAATTTCATCACTTATAACAAATCTATCCTGAGATGTCTCTTCAGATCATACTGGGGCATTTAGCACAGTAACTTCCAATGCATTGAGTCACTATGTGCTGCTTTTTGACATAGAAGTAATTCCTTCTTTTTGGGGTTCAGTCTGTACAGGATCAGTGTAAAGTAATCTTGCTGACAAGGCCAAATTGTTTATCATGTAGAAATACCAAATCATTTATTTGATTTGGAAATTACTTATCACTTTTCCATGTAGCAATCTTACAGCTACATCTTAAACCTCACCAATGATTTTACGTTTGTTTGTGTCTGTTTGCAGCATTACAACAAAACTACCAGTTCAGATTCTCACAGAATTAGGTGAAAAGGATGAAGAAGGGGCCAAAGATCTTTTTACACTTTGGGGCAGATCTCTTTAACATAGAGTACCTCTCTAATTTCTCAAATAGGATTACAATATGCTGAAATGATAATTGAATTCTGAGAATCAAACACATTATCTTATTCGTGTTGACTCCCACCACCACCACCACCACCACACACCTGACACTGCACTGTCAGGAATTCCTGAAACATTTTAACACAGTTGTTTTGGTTGCAGTGGACTTTTCTGCAATCTCATTAATCAATTTTACATCCGGTCTCATTCCACAGAAGACTTTAACTGTACTGAACATGCATTCCAGATGTTTTGAGCCACCTCATTTATTTTAGACCCTAACTAAACAATCCCTATAAATCAACAAGACCACATGTATAGAAATTGTAGATACATCAGTTGCACAACAGCTTTAGCAGCCTCCCAAATGAGTTTGCTGGTGTTTCTTCATGTTACTTGAGTGACTGAAACTTTTTCCACAGTGACTGCAGCCAAACGGCTTCTCCCCCGTGTGGTAGCGCAGATGCACCGTCAGGTAGCTCGACTGGCTGAAGCGCTTCCCGCACACTGAGCAGCAGTATGGCTTCTCCCCTGTGTGGACCCTGTTGTGTTTCTTGTAGTCACCTGCATGCCTGAAGGTGCGACCGCAGAGGGAGCAGCAGTACTGTTTTCTGACGTCCCTCTGGATTTCCTTCGAGCCTGAACCATATGCGATAATGTTTGTTTGTTGTTTTCCGGCTCTAGCAATGTTTGCATTATTGTATCTTTCAGACAGAGGCTCTTCAATGCCATGCTGGTCCAAGACAATTCCTGGCTCAACGTAAGGTCCTGAATCAGCTTGAAGAGGTTCAAGGTTTCGCCTGGCATCATTATAAAAATAATTTGAAGTTTGCATAGCGTCATCATCTGTTGTGGGCTCTACTTTCATTTCATCCTTTTTTGAAATTGTATTTTCTCCTATGGGGTCTGCAAGGTTTGAAATTTGTGATGAAAGTCGATTACAATTCTCTTTTTTAACAGTTATAGATTTGTGTAAATAATATTCATCCCCAACAAGTGTTCCCATTAGTCCTTTAGTGGGGAGACAGGGGGTAGTTAATGATGTAATGGATGTCTCACAATTCAGGTTGGCAGACGTATCTGAGGCACAAATTACTGCAACGTCCTTATTAGACTGTGTGAGTTTCTGTCCCTGCTCCCAAAGATGTGTCTCCAGCTCGGCCTGCTGAGATGCAGGAGGACTCTGTGGTACAAATCCTGAAAGAGAACAGAGCACCAGAGAGCATTAAAAGACACTTTTAACATTCCTTGACAAAGGTACAAGACCTATCGTCATACCATTGTTTTCTGATTGCAACTTTTCCTCGAGCTCCTGCAGTCTCCTCTTCAAACTCTGGTTCTCTCGCTGGGTTCTTGCAGTTTTCTCCTGGTACTCAGACACGGTTTCCTTAACAACCTCCAGAACCTCCTGCACTGCTTTAGACAGCAGTTTTTCTACTCGAGTATTCAGACGCTCGATTTTGGACATCTTAATGAACTGAGAAGAAATGATGGTTTGGATCAACGTGTGCATATTTCATAGATCTTCAAAGGATTCATTCTTCATTCCAATGTCACGAATTCGGTGCGTCTTCGCACTGCGACTATCAAATAATAACATAACCCGCAGATATTACATAGAACATTACTGCAACAATATGACAGGCTAAATATGTTGAATAAGGAAAAGCAGCTTACCTTACACCTCATATAATTCCCTTTAATAGTATCTTTGATTCATCGCTGATCATGTAATGGTGTTCCGAGTAGCAACGTTCATTTTTTTTTACAATGTTCGCAATTAAGACGAAGAATAGCAGAGCAGGAGTATGTTTTCCATCTAGATTTAGCCGTTTCATCAAACAAAAGGAGTCCAAAAGCGTTTTGTTCAAATAAACGTCCCGATGTATGTGGACAGTCCACAAGCAGCGTCCCCTTCGACGTTGGTTTTCAATATGTGAGGTTGGCGCGCTGCTGCCATCTACTGGTGAGTCCGCCAACTGCACCACGTTCTTCTACGCTTTTTCTTTTGAAAAGTCGACGCTACTATGCGCAATACTGCCCTCAGCAGGACAAAAGCCTACACACACCACCTTTTTGTATTTATCTCTTGAAGAACATTAAGATACACTTATTGGCTGGTTATAATGTGGCACACGTCAACAACGTGAAGCACAACAGAACAAAATAATCCTGGGCATGCATAAACAGCACATAACTTTGCCCAGCATGTACATGTGATTTATATTTCTTGTAGTTTGATTAATAAACTTTTCAGTGAGCTTTACAAAGATTCATCCCTCTGGCTTTGGGTGCCCAAATACTTATAGAACTTGTGGGGTTTTTTTTATGTCGGAATATTCTGATACCCCAATCACACATGACAAGTTTAGATGTTCTCTAACGGTCTCTGTTTATTTTGACCAATTATATTACCAAGCAGGTCTCCAAGCTAATGAAATAACTTAGAAAACAATAAATCAGGACTTGTCCTTACAGCAATCGATTGCATTTACACAAACATAAAAAGTGCTTTAAAGTCTGATTGCATTTCCTCACATTCATGTTTTGTTTCAAATACTTGTTAAGGAAAGATTTTTTAGTATTGTTACAAAACAGCAAAAACTGTATACAATAGGTCCCCTTCAACCCCATCAAAAAAAGTCCCTGAAAGTAAGCTGGCAGCTTTGTACTCATGGCTGCCCCTCTAGAGCAGCTTCCTCGAACAGTTTCAGCAGATTCTTTTGTTCAAAGTTGGACCTGGGTAAAGCCTCCTCTGTTCGGGTCCAGTTACGACCATGTCGCTGTGAGAGCCTGGAAGATGACGACTTTCTGCTCTCCGAGCTGTTTTCATTCAGGCTGTCGGTGTAAAGCTCTGTACGATTGAGGCTGGAACTTGGTGTAAGTGTGTGGCAACCATTTGAGTGCATGCTGGAGGGCGTCTGCTCTAAGTTACAAGAGTACCAGTCACACACATCTGAGTGAGTGGGTGTGTTGGCCAGACTTCTGCGATTGCCAGGGAGAGGAGTGGACGTACTTTCCACAGATAGTCTGGATTTCACCCTGTTGAATGGGAAAAATGTAACAGGTTAAATTGAGGATTTAACAGGAAGAATTATAAAATATAGCTCAAGGCAAAAGCAAAGAAGGGCTCCATCCGCCCTTCATTTTTCTTTACTGTGCATTTGTACAAGTATACTATAGTCTAGATTTGTATTGCAAGTGCAACATAATAACCCTAACTGTTTTTGAGTGCAGATTAAGAAAAAAGGTCAATGAGCGTTCACCACAACACCTCTTTGTCATCATACAGACACAGGGATTCTCTACCTGTTTGAGAAGGTAGGGGAAACATCCACATCCAACGGACCGTGCAGAAACACAGCGTCATCCTCTGGGTTGTCTGAGTCACCATGCATGGCACTGAGGGACAGGGTTAAATCCCTGTCCCAGCTGTCCTTAGGTGGAGTGCAGGGCACTGGCTTGGTCCAACGAGGGGGGAATGACAAGTGAAGGGAGGAGAGAATTCGACATCCAAAGCACACTACCAACTACAGCAAAAAGAAAAAATACAACCATTAGAGTATGTTTCATAAACTGATTGTAATCTAAAAGAAATTGCATAGTAACATTTTTAATACCTTTAATAATATTCATCTGACTCCAAATGTTTAAAAAGTTGAAATGACACAGTACCTGGCAGAGGGAAGCCAAAGACAGCATGGTCTCTGCAAGCAAAAGGTAGATGCGTCTCTTCCACCTGTGTTTCCGAACAACGGGCAGTGCAAGAATCTGAGAGACTGTTGGTCTTTCAGAGGGTTTTGGGGTCAGCATCATCTTCAGTATGGTCTGCAGCTCAGCTGACAGCCCTGCAAATACAGAATTGGTAGTAACATATTTCACTCGAATAAAGAATATGAATCAACTTCTGAAAAACTTACCACTGGCAAACTCTGCAGGGAGGCAGCCTCGTCTGAGCTGTTGCCAGCCCTCTCCGCCATTGGGAACCTCAATATTACAGGCAAGCTCCAGAATAGACACACCCAAACTAAATGAAAATGATAAGGCAATGCTAAGGCACTAATTAATCAAACTATTACATGCTTAGACTATAGTTACATTTCTAATTTGTGGCATCTGTACCTGAATACATCTGCAGCAGGTCCATACTCCCCTCGGAGTAGCTCAGGAGCCATGTATCGGGGATCTCCCTCCTGGACATCCTCTTTCACTTTCTCCTGAACAAGATCTGTGTTCTTCTGCTTGAGCTCTAGCAGCAGCCCAAAGTCCCCCAGCTTGAGACGTCCAGAGTCAGTGATAAGGACATTGGCTGGCTTGAGGTCCAGATGTACAAAACCGTTTGAGTGCAGGTGTTCCAGTGCTGAGAGCAGGTCACACATGTAAGACCATGCTGCACTTTCATCTACATGGGAAAAGTACAAGAGAAAGTCAAGTCAGAGGATTATAGAATCACTTGGAGCAAGAGGCACGGTACATTATGAAAGAATAAAAGCTAATTCCATATCAGAATGTTTTAAGGTTCTTTCAAACAGACCTTGACCAGGAGGCTGGTTCTCTGCATGGAGCAGCAAGTTAGTGCTACACAGCTCTGTCTGGATGTAAAGTCGGCTACACTCCTCCCAGGCTGCCACAAAGTTTAAGATGTGAGGGTGGGGACAGAGACGCTCGTGGTTTCTAGCCTCCCTTATACTCCGGTTCTTCTCACTGTTGCCCCTGAAGCGATAGGCGGAGCGCTTAACTGCATACTGGCGTCCATCCATGTTCATTTTCACCTAGAAAAAGATACATGTCCAAGAGTTGCCTTCTACTCTGGCATTTCCCAGTTTTGATCACAATAAGAAAATGCAGCTGGAAAGAGACCTTAAGATATGCTGCGAATTCACACAATAAAGAATCGCAGCATATATTCAAAGGTTTAATTTAATGTGTTTCCTCATAATGCCTGCGGGGAAGCTCATTTTTTTCCGCACCAAGACAGCTGAGCAGCTTTAGCACAATCGGGTGGTGACTGGTGTGAAGAATGTGAATGTGGAGTTGCTGCAAGAAGGCATTCAGCAACATAAATAGAACCGTGGTTGAAAAGGAAATCTCCATTTGTTTGTTTTAAGGAGGGCGCACCTTATGTAAGTTACTACAAGGAACATTTCAAAGAAAATGGCGCAAACTGGTCGAGGAAGTTTTTATCCTGAAGTGTTAAGCATTATGATGCAATTAATACTAGTCCATGTCCCTACCAACTAGAGGCTGTATCATCATCAAGAGATTACATGATTTATGACACTGAATGTGGTACTTCTTTCACAGACCTAATGTATAAATTGAATGACAAACACATTATGAAATTCTTGTCTTGCTCACCTTGTAGACCTCTCCAAAGGAGCCACGTCCCAGCAGGCCCAAATTAGTGAAGCACTGACTAAAATATGACTGCTGCTTGCTGGGGTCATATACAGAATTTGGAGAGGGGGACTGATTAAGGGAAGAAGATAGGGGTGTCCAAGGGGATGAATGATGGGCGAACACCCTGCTCAAAGGGGGACATCCCTTAGATGGTGGCAGTGGGGGCAGAGAGTTTGAGAGCCAAGCATTAGGTGAGGAGGATGAGTTGGACACAGAAGAGGAGGAGAAAGGGAGACGCCGCTTTTTGAGGGAGAAGGACTGCTCTGCATGGTAAAAGTGGGCCGGGACAGGGAGAGAAACCCTCGACACTGGAGTATCCATGTCCAGTGACATTGGCCCTTGCTTTTTTCAGTTCCTTTCTTTAAATATAATAAGCTGTAACAGTCAACAGAAGAGTTAATACAACTCATTTAGCACAAAACAAAAGCAGAGTCAGGATGTTTAAATATTCCTCTTAAACATATCAATCTAAACTCGTCAAGTCGCTATAAAATAGAGGTTTACAGTTTCCTTTTGTCATTGATCGGTCACCCTAAATTTGAGACACATGTTGACAGATCTGAACTTCAAAACAAACAGGTGGACAGTTCGTCGGTTCATTGCTTAATGTCAATATCGCTACATCAATTTTACCAGCTGACAGTCAGTTAACGTCCATTGTAAAGATATCTCTCTCTATAAGTTAGATAGGTAAGATACAATCAAACTGCAGGTTTGTTGTGTCTGCAGTTTGATTGTCAGAATTTCAATTAACGTTACAACGTTACCCTCTAAGTACTGTCAGTCACTGAATGAGCATGGCAGACATCATTCTAAGCCGTAACATTATCAAAGTGTCATTGTTAAGAAAGTCCACTACACAAAACATATTTGTGGCCAAACATAAAATTAGGGCGGAGACTGTCCAAAAACATTAAATAAAGCTAGCTAGCTAACGTAGTTAACATACAGTTAAGCAGCGTAGTGTAACGCTAACTGACAGTTCAGCATTTAGTGTCTACGACTTAAATATTCCACTCACCATTACGAGTATTAACAACTAACAGTGGAGCTCAGACACTTCGTTAAATCCAAACGGAACTGCGCCGTCCCGTCAAACGTTAATAGAGATCGCGCCAAATTCTGAAAGTAGTACGTTGTGTTGCGCACCTGTCTTTCGTGAATAGTCCATGCTTAACGGAATTGCGCAATAGCCGCAAGCGGTGCAGTCTGGGGTTCTGCTGCACTATCAGGGCCGGCACAACGGACTAGCTAGCTGACTACTTGAAATGGTAACTATGTTATTTTTATCTAAAATTATGGGAGACTGGCACATAGATACGAACATATAAGTAACGTTCAGCGCCTCTTTTTAGTAACGACAAGCCTGTCGGTCATATAAATGATAATTCGAGTCCTTGTTTGCTAGCAGCTGAAGCTAAGTTTACTATGTTAGCTTCTCCTTCCCATCTTTAACGAGAGGTTTAAGCGAGGTAACTTAGCTCGGCTAACCTTGGGGGTGATGTAATGTTGGGCTACTAACCCAGTTAGTTTAGTCAGACCGGGTGAAACTGTACGGGCGTTGTCCTACAGCGTGTTTCAATTTAACAGCCGGACCCTCACTAATGTCAAGGCTGTTCTGTATTGATTATTGTCGCGTTAGCTAGGAGCTAATTCTGCTCTCTACTGTTAGCTTACTGTTGTTGCTAACTCATGGATCAGTTAATTACTTAACGTTAACGTTGATTCTACCGTACCCAGGAAACGCTTATCTGAGGCATTACATTGCAAACGTCAAACATTTTGACTCCTTAAATTGTCTCCCGATATATATATGCTAGAAGGGGTTTGTGGTAAAGGGCCATTGATTTAAAAACTTACATGGCAACTGAATTGTTTAATTAGTTAGAGTTTTTGTCTGTTAACTTTATCAAATTTGCTGAGTTGAAGGTGAGCTTTTCTGTATGACTCCATTGTAAATTTGACAGCAACAGTTTCATTTTACTAACATCAAGCTCTCATGTTCCAGATCATATCTAGTAGCCTTTGACATACATATATGCATACCTACCCTTTTCAGGACGTGTTCTTAATGATCCGGCGTCACAAGACCACAATCTTCACAGATGCGAAGGAGTCCACCACCGTCTATGAGCTGAAACGTATTGTTGAGGGAATTCTTAAGAGACCACCTGAGGACCAGCGGCTCTACAAAGTACGTCTTGGGCCACGTATGCCAGTGTCACTTTATTAAGTCATGTCACATAACAGTTCTGTATTGGTAAAACGGATGCAGAAACTTCTATCAGAATCATTACCAATGGTGGAGGCATGTATCTTGGCTTTTATAAGGTTGACTGAAACATTTTGTAGAGCTGCTTTAAACACTGAAACAATTGTTTAAGTTTTGAAGCCATAACTATTACTCCATAGGATGACCAGGTGCTAGAAGACTGCAAAACTCTTGGTGACTGTGGATTCACCAACCAGACCGCCAGACCACAGGCTCCAGCTACAGTTGGGCTGGCTTTCCGCATCAATGGTATGTATTGGCCATGTTATCTTGACTCATCCACATGAAAACTTGCTGTCAAAATGCAGCCAACACCTCTGGTCTCCTCTGCCCTACAGATGATATGTTTGAGCAGCTGCACGTCGAGGCCTTTTCCAGCCCCCCAGAACTCCCTGATGTGATGAAGCCTCAGGACTCTGGTAGCACTGCCAATGAACAGGCAGTGCAGTGATAGCAAGGCGAGGAAAGGATGGAAGTGGGTGTGTGTGAATTAACTGCAGTGAAGAAGTAGTGGGGTGGAGGAAATGTTAATATAATTTCAGTTGATGGATGGGGGACATTATGGGTAACCAAGCCTGTCCCTGTTACCTTTATGCTATCATCCCAACACCCCACCCCCTCACAACAATTTGCTTCACAAGGCGTATTTTATAGTAACTATGATTTCCACATCACATGCAGTTCTGCTCCTTGACTTTGCTCTTAAGCACCAACTGGGTGAAACTGCTCGAGTGATGACGTTGGTTCAAAAAGTGTGATTGTTGGTGTGTGTGAGACTTATTATAATTATTATCATTAATATTTTGGAAAAGGTGAAGATGTAGTTGTGTGTCACAGTCGTTTAGAAGTAACATGCATGGGTAAGAGTCGGTTGTCTGAATGAGCAAACTGCATGAACAGATTCAAAACAAAGGCTTTATTTTCACAGAAACTGATAAAACTGTAATAGTTTCCTCAGTCCAATTCCCCCAGTTTTTGTACATTTCTGATTTCAGATGTCACACCAGGAAAAAAGTCTTTATAATAAGTTTGTTCAAGTTGTCGTTTTTTTTGTTAGTTCAGTATATCAGTTCTTTGTATGTTTCATGCCCTGAAACCAAAGGCAGGTACCTCTTGGACATCAGAGGAAATTTTGGTCAATGGACAATTTGTGACATACAATGTACTTAAGAGTTATGTGGTGTTTTAGTTTTGAAAATGAAAACATCACCAAGTCATCAATGTGGCACCTTCCCCTAATCACATACATAGCCTGTAACTGTGAGCTTGCTTAATTAAAACTTTTTCCTGTTTTGTTTTTTTACACTGCTTGCTGTTTTCTTTTCAAACACAGGCTTGTGTCAACATTTGAAATGAAAATGGAAAAAAATTGAAGGGGTCATTGTTAAAAATGTTTGTCTAGACTTAAACTACGTTCACACTGCAAGCTTTACTGCTGAATTTGTCCGATCCGATTATTTTGTCTGTTTGCTGTTCATGTTATTTTTTTGGCTAATATCAGTTTCCAGTATGAACTGCTCACAGTCCTGAACTGACCAGCATGCGTAAAGTAAACATGGCAGCCACAGAAGTAAGTGTTTTTAGAGGGATGTGCAGCAGAAGCCAGAGAGGAGAAAGAGGGCCACATTTTTGATTATGGTCTAACACCCCTGGATCCCTACATTGGCTACTTCTGCAGCTGAATGATCAAAGAACTAGGTAAACCGTTGATCACACGCGGCGTAAAAGTCGCATGAATTTGGAAATGACTGATCAATATAAGGTTGTTTTTCAAAAAAATCTAACCGGTATCTGATTTAGGAACCCATATGAAAGTGGCTCAAATAAGTATGAAGATCAAGGTTCCATGTGGTTTGTGCTCTTCATACTGGAATATCAAACCTGAGTCACTTGAGCAAATAAAAAGAAAATCAGTGTCTGAATGAAACATGTCTTCATGTAGCCCAAATACACAGGGCAGTGCTGAAGCTGCTGTATGCTCGGGGGAGACATGGCCTGTCACATTAGGCAAAGTATGTGGTTACTAACATCACAATAACAGTAATGACTGTTCCTGTGTCCTAACGAGGCTGCATGTGCAACACCAGGACTGCTGGAGAAACCAAATATAATTCAGATGACTAAGTTTATTATTTACACCTGTGGTTTTCCCACAAAATATCTAAGTGAAATAAGTTTATATTGTACATTGCACACTACATTTCACATTGTGGATTTTAAGATTAAACATTCTTAGATTTTACAGCCAGTTCAGGCCAACAGAAATTCAAGAAGTTGTAGTTTTCACCAAACTTTAGGGAAAGTGGGCAGTTGCCTCGGAGCTTCCGAAAGTTCAAAGTCCACATACACATTTTCTTTGAGAGGACTAACAGCTTTATTATTCCAGTTTATACTCCTTTCACAAATTACATCTTCAAAATAAAGCTGTGTTTCATCAGATTACCAATCTCTGGTCAGGGTGTAACCCAGCACACAAGTCTTGGTTAGTTTCGGGGGCTGGTTATCCAAACACTTAAAACAGCTGTTTGATAATGTGCAAGAAATACAAATAAATTAGACTGATTAAAACTTTACTTTTTTCTGGTAAACAACTATCAGAGGAAACTCTTGGATTTATTTAACAAATATTTCTAATGGAGTTTATAGCCCTCTGAACGTGCGGGATTACAGGTTCGTGTCATTTAGCCTCACTTTAAGCGTCACATCCCTTTTTGACATCCAGTTGTACATTTTAAAGGTAAATCGGTGTTTAGTTCCTGTGGAGGATATGTTTCATGCTTTTCTGACAGCAGTTCAGCTGCTGTTTGTGCAGCGCCACTTAAACCCGAATTTTCTCTCCCAAATATGGACTCAGAATGTCCAGGATGACGTCGTTTGTCCGGGGAATGCGGGTTTGTAACCGCATTTATTTAACTACGCCTTCCCCGGCCTTAAGTCCTGGTAGGCATTACACAGGAAGAGAGTCCTGTAGGGAAAAAGAAACGGGACGCCTCCTCGTCTTCCTCCTCCTCCTCCTCCTCCTCCTCCTCTCTTGGCGGATAACGGTGTTCAAGAAGTTATTCCGGACCGACGCAGACAATAGCTCCAGGACCAACACAGTGTATCTTGCGGGTTTTGTCCATCACAAGTTATTGATGCTGTCCGCGTCTGTTTCTAATCACACAGACTAAAACGGTCGGTTGAACTGAAGTCATGGAGGATTTGGGTAAGTATGAGCTCTTCGTTTAAGGCGTTGCATGTTCCGATATCTGGAGGGGATCTTTGGGAAGGGGCGGTGTGCCAGAGGAAATAAGCTCTCTGTTTATTCTGCCAGTCACACAATCCAGTTTTTTTCCATGTTAATAGGAACACAACTCAGACTGTAATGAAGAGGTTTGTTTTTTTAATTTGGGACCAGCTGTTAATAACATTTCGTGAAAAGCAACGGTAGATCATTAAGTAGGGGAGACCAGGGCATTGTTGTCACACTTCTCACACATCTTATTGTTAATTGCACATTAAACGAAAGAACAGAGTCTCAGGCAGTTTGTATCCATTTCATTATTTCAGTACAGTTAAAGGCATTTCAAAAGTGGGTGTGACACATTGCCCCATCAGCAAGGAAGTTCTCCCAGCATGTGGGGTGAATTCACAATGGATGTTACACATCACACAGTTATTCAATCATTTATTTTATTTACTTCAAAATGATGTTTAGCCACTGGGGAAAAAAGATGAATTGCTGAACTTGAATCCGTCCACGGCAGTCACATCAGCCTTAAAGTAAACCTTGAAAATCATTCAAATAAAATAAGTCAAGCGTTCAGAAATTAATCTCACCTCAGGTCTGAAACTTCAATTTGTGGCACACACACATTGCTTTACCAGGGGTACATTCTTCATCACCGTTTGCCCTGGCAAGGCCAGCTGTCTTTGCCTCTCAGAGAGTGTACGGTTTACTCTCTTTAAGAAGCCGTAGACTTTTTCTTTTTCGGCCCAGGCTGGTGTGAACTGAAGCTCCTTTGCCGCTGCAAATTTGTACGCAAGCTTTCACACCTCACATGTGACAACTTCCCCGAGGGCTGCCCCCATGTTGGATAGCTTAAAGCTAAAAATAACTATATGCTGTAAAATTTTGAAGATCTTTAACTAGAAGAGATTTTTAGGAAATTAATGATGCGACAAATTACATGTGTCAGGGTGAACTGGTCTCCCCTGGACCGGTCCTACCACTTCTTTATCAGAAATTCTCTTCCGAAATCCACATCATCCTGGCCACAGTCGTTTTATGCAATACAATGCAACTCCACTCTGTGCTCCCATCCTCCCAGATTGCCAAAAAAGCCTTTATCACAGTTGATTTGAATCTCTAAGCATTCTGGTGACTCATGCACACACATCCACGCAGGTAACACAACATCTGCTCCTCCAATCTTCCACATCTGCCTGACAACTGTGGAGTGTTTCCAGCATGCCCTGTAAATTCAATGAATTCTTTGTAAATTAGATTTAAATGGATCCAGAGCCGGCCCTCTCGTCCATTAATATCAACAAGTCGGGCACAGAAAGAAACCCCCGTTGTGGTAGCGGAGTCTTCCATTTTGAAGTCTGGAGGACACCGGTGTCGTCAGTCATCGTGTCTGCTTCTGTCTTTTACTGCCTATAAAGACGTCGGAGGAAGATTTCTTCTGTTTCTCGGAACATTGTGAGAAGTGCTTGGATATAACTGTGTCGGAAAGTGCCCTGAAATAGCCCCGGGGCAACACTGCTATTTCAAAAAGCCACAGAGTTCAGTGAAAATAGAAAAAGGCCTTTTGCCTCAGCTGCCCATTTCTTGCTGAGCCTTTTTTTTTTTTCTTCTTCTTCCTTCAAGTCCACACACAGGATTTATGTTTTTGAGCGCCAGAAGGATGTAGCCAAACACATCTGGGCACATCTGGATTGAATTTCACACAGTGAGGAAGGACAGCGGGTGGCTGGTTGAGTGGTAGTCAGGCAGTGGCCATGTTTTGGACACTAACGGCCGCACACTTTTTGTAAGTTTATGAATTTGGGTCCAGCAAAGCCGTCGGTGAGAGAGGCCACTTGTACGAGAGGCCTTTGCCCAAGACAAACAAGTCGACAGGCAGCTCTAAATATGGTCATAATTCCCATTGAAAGAAGTTCACCTCCTTATATGAGCAGTCTGTAAGAGTATGTGTGTGTAGAAGGACACACAACAGGGGGGGAGGAGAGCAAGTAGAATATGCACAAGATTCTCGCCGCATGGTCGTACCAGAAGTGTGAATCATCGGGGGCCGAAGTGCCCACAGGGATGAGCCGCGGTGGTGTAAATCCTTTATGTTGAAGTAACCGCAGATGTTGAGAACAAACACAAAGATTATTCCAGTCGTTCAAGTATGCATGAAACATCTGTTATCTTCAAATCTCTTTCAGGTTACTAGAATCTGACATGTTGATGCTCAGATTTCATTAAAATTGTCTTTTTATTAGTAGTTCTACTTGAATTGAACAAATATACTCGTTACCAAAGCACCAAATAAACATTTAATACACAGTTTATACCACATTGTTATGTACGCAGAATTAAGGACATTCATTAATATTCAGTATTTGGAGGTAATTATATTTTATATAATATTGCAGCAGTGATATACAGTATAAACCTTCATTACTCATGTTTATACACCAGCCTCCTCTTGATGGGGATAAAATAAAAGAGCTCTAGTTACCTTAGCAACATAAAATATAGCTGAAGCTGTTGAAGGGAGGAATGACAAGTTTGAAAGTTAAAGTTAAAGTGATGACCAAAGTTATTGCAATTCATCCTGAGGGGGACGTTATTGTTGTTTTATTTTATTATTGTCTGTCTGTCGTTACACTTTGAGGAAGACATTTTTTCCATCCTACGTCACCAAAAACCAGAGAAGATCCAGATAGGAAAACTTCCTGGCGATAGCCGTGTTTCAACTTGTGGAGCGCAGTCCCCACGTACGGTTTATTCACAACACAACATGTAGAAGTCAAATAATTTGCCTTCAAATGTCAAGATTATGATCCGAATCAATCAACACCAGTCTGACATCGGTTTTCGTCTAAAGAAGCGGTTCAGGGGTTTAGTTACTCTGTAATTGCTAGTTTTCAATAGCATGCGGTCATGACATCAGCTGCAATGAGCACATCTGTAACATGACAGGTGGTGTCGATGAAGAGTAATTTGGGCTGTGAGGTTACATCAGGCAAGATTTTGTTAAGATGGTTAAGAACCGCGTACGACCAACGTACGTCTGTATGAAGGAGAAAAGGCTGATGTTTTTATTTGATGGCCGGTATTGTAAACATGAAAGCGTATCTCCGCTGCCAGCAGGCCCGGTGCTGCAGTTTGTAATTACCCATGTTCAGCCCACGTTTACTCACTCTGGCTTTGTCTTTTAGTCGCATGTACGGGGGAACTTGTCAGCGAGAAATGATGTCATGCAGCTGCAAAGTCTTATACACTGGAGCGAGCTCAGTTTCTGACTGGCTTCCACTTCAGCGTGGAGCGAGTGGGGGTGGAGTGGAACAAGATATCAGTGGCCAAACACTCTTCCTCCTCTGCATCCTTTCCATACTGGCCTGCCTGATTATAAAAGGAACAATGTTTTTGAGCTCCAATAACTTTGTCTTTTGATTAACTTCCTCCATTCTGACTGTCCTGTCCTCTGCCTGACTAATACTCGAGGACGCTCTTTGTCCATCATGTGGTGCTGATTGCTGTTTGGGCTGATTCCTGCTGGTCACACAGGCTGTCTGTTTCTCCTTAGGAGGGCCTGAGCCACTTAACTACCCTCTCAGTCCTCGCATTGTTGTGTTTGGTACGTAACAGTCTGCGTTTCATCTCGTCTGCCACTACATCTCCTCCATTCTTCATTTAACTTCATATGTTTTGTCCCTCATCCCGTATGCTGCATTGCATGTATTTTAAGTCTGTTCCTTCACTTTTGTCTCTTTTTATTCGCCTATTCTAACACATACTGTCAGAGTTCAAGGCAGCAGGGAACTCAAGGGCACGACTCAAGAGACAGGTGGACAGGCAACAGAATCTTTACTGGTATAGTGGACAGGAACCAAAATAATCCAGGCAGGCAAACAGAGTTACAAAGAGTCGGCCTGAGGCAGAAATAAGACGCTGGAAAGTTTAGGCACATGAGAAGAAGCCAATCTGGCAGCAGGCTGCAGGAAATGGACCGGTATGAGTGCAGGGAAAGTGATGAGGGAACGGGGAACAGGTGAGCCAACGATAGATGGGGAACAGGTGAGCAGCTGGGGAGGGGTGGGGAGTTACTGCAGGACAGGTGGGAGGGGCAGGGTCTGAAACTACAGCAGAATCAGTGCAAAAACACAACTGAATAAATAAATGAAAACACAACACGAATGCACACAAACTGATGATACCATCAGCTGTAGAGGGGTGTTACAGGGTAGTGAACTGCCTTTCATTCCCATCACAAATCAGCTTCAAACTCAATCCAACCACGCTACCATCACTTTCCTGATGTTACATTATCTCTATCTTTTTTCGTCTTCATGTAGTAATCTCCCCTCTCTTCCCTCCAGATGCTCTCCTCGCTGATTTGGAGAGCACTGGCTCCCCTCTAGCTCGGTGTCCTGTCCTTCTTACCTCTGATCCGCCACAGAAAACCGATCCCGTCGCCCAGGACCCGGCCGAGAGCCGGCCGCCACCGCCCGCCTACACCCCGCAGCAGGTACTGTTCACCTCAACCTTTAGCATTAGCGTTGTGTACTGTATATATTCCTGCCTTTGTAATATCTCCTGTACAACGTTTATTATCTGCTTGTCTACCTGTTTTGTCTCTCAGACTGTGTCTGCAGCAATAAAGTCCTCACAAAACTCCAACCCAGACAAATTATACAGGTAACTCCATATTTGGTTTGAACCTTTTTCACAAAGTGTTCTCCCTTAAATCACTGAATAGTCCTTCTCTTAAGGAGAAAAGATCCATTTCTGTCAGTATAATAGAGACAAAGTGGCAGAGCCTCCCTCTGTGTTCGTCTGGGAAACATAAACACACTCATGAACGTCTCCTCGCTCTGCTCGTATCGTCTTTCTTACAGCACAGTGTGCAAGACACGTTCCCCTCGCACAGCGGATCCTCCTCCGGCCTTCTCCTCATCGCTGCTGGGCGGAGGTCTGAGTGAACTGGATCATCTGTTACAGGAGCTGAACGCCACCCAGTTCAACATCACTGGTTAGTGAGTGTGTGTGTGTGTGTGTAATATCCCCCTGAGGTGAATCCTTCCTCATGACAGTGTTCTTGATTTCAGATGAGATCCTGGCTCAGTTCCCTTCTTCTAAAACAGATGAGAGGGACAAGGTCAAAGAGAAGGACACCACCTCTTCCTCCAAGTAAAACACACTAATCCCTTCATCATACATTGTTGTAATTGCTCTGCGAACTACTTTGAGGTTTCACTAAGATATCTTAGTGCTCTTGCACAAATTAATTATTATATTCACTGTTTTTAGATAATCAATAATTGCACCATACATAGGTACATTATTCTCTCTTATGTCTGGTTTGGTTTTATGTGTCTGGTAATGATTTATTATTATTACAGTTAAAAGGAATCTCTTTTGTATTCCAGCTCTGTGAAGCCTTCAGCAACTTCAGCAACACTGGAATTGGACAAGCTCATGGCTTCCCTGTCTGACTTCAGAGTCCAGAGCACAGTAAGAGTCCACGAAACGGCGTGAAAAAAAGGACTCGAAACTGTTTTACCGAAACCACAACTGTGCTGCAAGAAAGCCCCGTTTGTTTCGCATCGGCTTTCAGCTGTCTCAGCTCAGGCTTGTTCCCTCTAGATCCATGACGACACTTACACGAGGACTTCACTGTTCCTCCGTGTCCTGGTTTAAATCAGTCACCAGACACGGCCTGCAGAAAGAAATTAGTCTCAGTGAAGATATTTTCCAAACACAGAAAAAGCTTCACATAGTCAGAATGCAGAGTTCAGTATGGTATATAATCCAGTTATTCAGTGACTAGCCTGACTAGCATGTGAGCAAAGGAAGTGGTTCTGTCAATGTTTGGTTCTAGTGTGCCGTCCAGCTGCGGGTTATAAACAAGCCTGAGCACGAGGTTATGGGAACAGAGTTTTTAAAAAGGGGACTTTCTCCAACACATAGTTGGGATGTTCACTAAATCGTATTTTACCAACTGTCTTTCTCTTGAGTGAGTAATTTCCTGCAGAGGATGGCAGCCGGCCAGTCTTCCAGTTCCTGTCGTTACAGTTTATATGTAATCAAGTCCAAGCTGCGTCCGTGTGGTGACAGTATGTTCCACTGTACCATATATGAGCCGCTCTTAGCTATGCATCATATGATCGTCTTCTTATCCATCTTAGAGGTTAACAAGGGACACCGCGACATTAATCAAATGTTTCACTGTGCCTAATTATACACCGCATATTGCACACGATACTTTCAAGCTGTCGTCACTACATATTCGGTCAGGTAATCCTGCACCGAGCGACACAGCCAACTATCTGGTTGTCTAAACCTTCACTGTCTTTCTTTCCTCCCAGCCAGCTGCGCCCGTCATTCCAGTGGTGACAGCGCCGCAGCAGCCGGTCCCCCCCCCACAGCCCTCATCCGGCGGCTCATTGGACAGCATGCTGGGGCTCCTCCAATCAGACCTGAGCCGACAGGGAGTTCAGACGTCCTCTAAAGGAAACTGTTCAGCCTGTCAGAAGCCGGTTGTAGGACAGGTGAGAATCAGAAGAAGTATTTGTGGAAATATTAAGAGGTCCGCAAATACTACTTTTATATTGAGTTCACATTTGACTGTTTCCTCGCCCAGGTGGTGACGGCTCTGGGGAAGGTGTGGCACCCAGAGCACTTTGTGTGCACTGAGTGCGAGATAGAGTTGGGCAGTCGCAACTTCTTCGAGAAGGATGGACGGCCGTACTGCGAGTCAGACTACTTCACTCTCTTCTCCCCACACTGCGCACAATGCAACAGGCCCATCCTAAACGTACGGGGATGTGTATAGTCCTTTCTTTTAATCACATGAGCTTAGATAAATAGCCCTTTAATCTTTTATTCGTCTTCTCAATCAGAAAATGGTGACTGCACTGGACAAGAACTGGCACCCAGAGTGTTTCTGCTGTGTTAAGTGCAGCCGAGCGTTTGGAGATGAAGGTAAGAAGAATTTTTGGAATGAAAATGATCAGCGGTCGGCACTGCGAATTCCAGAGAAATACTGTCATTCTTTAAAGGTTCAGACCATTGAAACCTTAAACTATCATTAACAGAATATCTCATGTTCCTCGTCACATGGAACAAGTTCACACCTTGTTTTCATCAGTTTAAATGGACTGTGACAATATCTTCCTCAGGTTTCCACGACCGCGAGGGCCAGCAGTACTGCCAGCAGTGCTTCCTGACTCTGTTTGCGTCCCGCTGTCAAGGCTGCAGCCAACCCATCCTGGAAAACTACATCTCAGCTCTTAACTCTCTCTGGCACCCACAGTGCTTCGTATGTAGGGTGAGTGTTTCTTTTGTGGACCTTCTATGATGCTTGTTGCTTCTGACGAATGTTTGCTTGGTGTTAAATTACATTAAGTTAAATTGTTGGCCTGTTTGCATAAAAGTTGTTACAGGGTTGTCACAAAGTTTAGGTGAAGATTTTTACAGTGATCACAGCTCCATAAGTCACGGCTCTCTTTCCCCTCCAGGAGTGCTACAGCCCCTTCATCAACGGAAGCTTCTTCGAAAACGAGGGTAAGCCACTGTGCGAGGCCCACTACCACCAGTCCCGCGGCAGCATGTGTCAGGCCTGCCAGCAGCCCATCCTGGGCCGCTGCGTCACCGCTATGGGCGCCAAATTCCACCCGCACCACCTTGTATGTCACTTCTGCCTGAAGCCGCTCAGCAAAGGTTGCTTCAAGGAGCAGGAGAACAAGCCGTACTGCCACCCCTGCTTCATCAAACTGTTTGGCTGAGGTCACAGCAGACCACCTCGCCTGTGAAGCTGTCGGCCTTAAATGTGTGTTTTTTACTGCGGGAATTTGGGTGGAGCTGGTCTCTTTCTTGGTTTTAAGAATATTTGAGTTGAGTTAAGTCATCCAACCCATTTCATTGCTCTTGATTTGACAAAAAAAGTGGACTGGCAGTTTGAAATCTGACTCTGGCCTCGGTTAGACGGACACAAAATGATGTACGTATATCTACATGTAAATCTTTTACATACTGTATTGATTCAAATTGAATATTGAATTCTTGTGCCAAAGGTAGAAAAGAAAAAGCGGAATGAGAGCAAACGTATTGTTTCTGTGAAGGACTCTGTTGTGCAAGGAAATCCCCTTTAATATATTTGCTTTAACTTGCAAAAAGTGTAACTGCAATTGCCTTTATATATTGAATGCTGCCTGCTATGTATGTTTAGTATAAAAAATTCGCATTTTTTTGCATTACTCCTTCACCATTGTTGTCGGCAATTTGCCTAAAACAATTCCAAAGAATAAAATAAACACATTTTTTTGCTATTCCTGAGTGAATTAATTCTAGGTCCAACTTTGAAAATTGACGAAAAGACCAAAGTGACGAAAATGTGTTTGCTCAAAAAACAAGAAAACATTTCTTGTACTTTATATCAATAAAAAAAGCAATTTTATAACTGATCAGTTTACTCTTCCTACAAATTCACATGAAATTCAATAGAATAACTTTCAAATCAACCACATAATGGAAACACTATCGTCCTGATAATATACATTATATAAAATTTGGTTTTCTGTGTAGAATCAATATTTCTAGTCGTGGTAAGTAACTAAGTACAATTTTGAGAATACTTCCACTGTAATACAATTCACAGGGAAATGTTTATATTCCGCAATATTTATTTGACAGATTTAGATGCTTTTAAGATGAAGACTTGACACAAGTGATAACATAACTAGCTTAAATATTAAACCTTCTTACAAAAAGCAGAGATAACAGCTCAGGCAAGTAGGCAGGCTGAGGAAGACTGTAAATAAGAGCAGCGTGTGCAGAGTGAAATATGACCACTAGGTGTCAGTAGCAGCTCATTTATCTTCTAGAAATGACCGTTTTAAGATGAAGCAAGTCATTAAAACCTGCCGGATCCTGACTATATCAGGGTTTTAAGAGGAGCAGAAGAAGTCATATATAAACCCAATGAAGCAAAAACTCACCAGCCATGCAACACCTGCGTGAAACGTGCTGACGTGGGCACGTTCCTGCCCCGCACAGGTGAGTTCAATTAGAAAGTAATGAGCCTCGCTGACGAGAGACAGCAGGTAACCTTGAGGAAAGAGTCACCGTGACCTGTCGGCTTCAAGTGAAAAAAATATAACCTCCGAAATACACCATGAGTGATTCAGAGCAGCGGCATGTAAGTCAGTCGGTGATTCAGACCATTTTACAATGTGTGATATTGTTGTGTTGATCAAACTGGTCTCAAACCGGCACAGCTGGTCCTTCCACATAGCTAATGGCTAATGGAACTACTTAACTACAGTGGGAGAGAAACTCCTTAACCGAAAGGGATTTTTAAGACGGAGACAACCACTTCATATTGAGCCTCTGCTTAACTTTCCTCCCACCAATTGGTTCTGTCAATGGTTTTGATCACTTTATCTCAATCCAGGGGCCTGAGGAGGAAAAGTCCCAGTGGCCTGAGGATGGAGGGGAGTGGAGTGATGGAGAGGAAGGGACGAATATGGACTGTGGCCTTCTGCAGGCCATGGCCGAGGAGGATGAGGAGATCAATGTCTACAATGATGAGACGTTTGGGATGGGTGTGTGGACTCCTAATACTGTTTCAAAGTTCCCACAGTGTAATCATGTTGTACCCTGGTGAAGCTCTTGCAGCAGGTGTGCTGGGGATATATGCAAACTCTACACAGAAGGGGTTCAGCCAGCCAACGGGTTTGAACCTAGAACCCTCATTTAAAAAAACCCAATGACACTTCACAGCTTTGAGCTTTTTTTTTGGTATTTTTAAGTGTAAAAGGTTGCCTGTCTGACCTCAGACTGAATTTCTGCCTGTTTTTATTGTAGATGTAGATGCACACGGGACTTCAGAGGACCTAAGTAGCGGTCTCCTTAGTTTTGGCAAGCCACCGCCTCCAACAAAACCACTACCACCACCTGACCCGAAGCCTCCGTCCCCCCAAAGCTCCCCTTCGCCTCCCAGACAGAAGCTACAGTATCTGCCCCGGACTCCCACAGGGCAGTGTTACAGAGGTAGGGGACAGAGGAGAGGGCTGGGCAGGGGGCAGATGTTTGAGGACCCCGCTGTGGTGAGGACAGTGGAGGGGCGGCCAAGTCTCAAGGTGACCCAGATATATTTTAACCGTTTGAACTTTATGTGCTCACCTGTGTAGCGTCCTGTCCTCATTTTGGTTTGTGTTACTTGTAAAGAGTCTCGACAGCGCCATAGTGGACTGTGGGAACGCCTTGTACCGGAATAACTTTGAGAACGATGTGAGTGCCAACTTTAAAACCATTTTCCATGTCACACTTTTTTCGGTGGGTAATGTCTGTCTCAATGTTCTCTTATTGTTCTGTAGTGGATGGAACCAACTTACAGAAAGACCAGAAAAATCTCAGGATCAATACTTCAGGTTGAGATCACCAACGAACAGGTGTTATATTATGTGTAGCAATGGGTTAGCTAAACAAATTGCTGTCTTATTATTGTTCTGTTTGTAGGACACTGCTATAGTGTGTGTGATTGATGGTCACAGAGGCAGAGGTCAGCACCTGAACTCCGGTTTCCTGGATTTGCCGTATCCCACCTCTTCCTTCAGGGGCAGGAGAGGGGAGCCCCGGGCATCCTATTCCAGAAGACAGTTTGGCCAGAGGGGCTCCTTTCAGGTGAACAACTCATCTTACCAAGCAGTTATTGCTTGTGAAATAATGTGACATTTCAGTAAATGTCTATTTCCTCACACACTTGTTTCCTGTCAGTCTCCTGACTGAAGCAATTGCATTTCTTCTCTTGCAGGCACAAGCCCCAATAATACCGGGATCGCCGCTCTTCTCACGTCAACCACTAACTCCGCGGCAGCATTACAATCAGGTTTATGTCAGAAACAGTCGGACCTCTGCTGATCTATAAAAGCAATTATAAAACTTGTATTCACATTCAAGTGTTCGTCCTGACTTCATTCTGTTGTGCTGAAGCAGACGGGGGGCTTCATGTATCCGACAAGCCGGCCTTGCCCCGCCACTCCTCAGTCTCTGACTCCCAAGATGATGCAACTTCGCTTCGGTGCCAACTCACCGAGGCCGTCCCCCTTTTACAGCCCCTCGTCTAATCCAGTGCAGCATTTCAGGTGTGTGACAACAAAAGGGCACCATGTTTGATTTGTGGATATGTTGTGCATCTAACAGCACGCCATCAAACTTTCACGGAAATCCATTAAGCTCGATTGCATCCATGCTACTTTTGAATTAGTGCTTGATGACCCACAGATACCCTGGTCCAGTCACCCAGCTCCACCCTCAACATAAACGTTTACTCAGCCAAAAACAGCGTTTATTCCAAAGGTGGGTGATGCAGCATGAAAACATTTCAAACTGTCAACTAGAAAATATTAATACAATTCAGGTTCATTCATAGTAAACATGAGCCGTTTGTAGAAAACCAGAGGGCTGCGATCCTTTCTGTAATCTGATGACGGCCAAAGAGAAGGAGTGGATCACCCGGCTACAGATGATTCAGCTGCAAAGTGAGAAACCGTACCTAGAGGATTACTATTACCAGGTATTAAGTCCAGGCTTTGCTGTGTGTACTTTTTTCCATATGAGAATTTTACACGCATTAAATGTTATATTTTACCGCTGTCTTAGGAGTACTACCGGCGTGTAGAAGCAAAGATGGCTGAAGAGGAGCTGGGCATCAGGACCAAGAGAGAGCCACCCAAGCTCACAACACCCTACATAACAAAAACTGACCTATACATGCCAGGTTTCTTTCTTTCCACTTGTTGACGCTCTCTGAGATTGTCTGACGGTTTCAGCTGTATGTTGCAGGTATCCATGTTCTGGAAAGATCGACATCTTTTGCTGCTTTCTGTGCTTTGCTCTTCCAGTGGTGCACATTGAAGGCTCCTTGGGTCAAGTCGCTGTGTCCACATGTTACTCTCCTCGCCGTGCCATCAGTGCTGTTCACGCAGTCCAAGCTCAGGGTCAACTGGAGGTGGGGACTGTTTACGAGACATCTGGCATCTTGTTAGTGTGTTAATTTTCCCTCCCTTGTAATCAAACTTATTTCCACATTGCAGGATCAAAAAGACACCAGACAACAGCGATTAGAAGTCCTCAGCAAAATTGAAAAGGTATCAGGTACCCTGTTGTGGTGCGGAAGAAACATGTATTTGTCTTCTCCCTCCAACACGTCACGCCTGTTCTTCCCTGCAGTTGTTCATGGTTCTGTTAGAGGTCGAGGAGACGGAGAGGATGAAAACCACTGTCTTGCCTGAAGCAGAAGAGAGTAGTTTAATGGAGAAGGCCCAGAGGAAAGTGGAGCACATCTATTCCCAGATGCAACACCACGATGCCTTGTAAGTGACGAATGCAACTAGTGATGTTTATTGAATAAATATGCTTGTGAAAAAAATGTATTTATTAGACATGTTTCTTACGTTTTCATTAAAGCTGTGGTGGTTAACAGATTTTTTTTTATTCTAAAATTTGGAAATGAATTTTCTCCAACTTCATGATGTAGAGACTCAGGAGGGGAGTTTCTTCCTTTCCTGCTTGTCTCAAAAGGCAAAAAGCTGATCGCCCGTCTTTTCGCCTTCCTGAAACACGATTCTGCGATAAAAATCCTGAGGATTGTGACCACAAACCTGCCGGCACTGATGAGCAGAGATGCAGATGAGGCAAGGACGTTTTTATTGTCAGATTTGTGTCATCAGGAAATTAACTCCCCTGTAATAATATGTAAACTTAAGGTTATACTTTTGATTAATGCATTTTACATTAGTAGTGATAAACGATTGTTGTGAATCTCATTCACTTTCTAGGCCCTCCCAGTGCTCTACCCACCTCTTCGAAATGTGATCGGAGGTCTGACATTCAGTCAGCTAATCACGGTCCTAAAAGATCTGACATCTTCGGAGACTCTAACAACTTACGAGTGCCTCACGCTGGCGTGTCAGAACAAGGTCCGTCTATTGTCTCTTGGGTTTTTATGTAGTGAAATTCTTAGATAATTTCCTCACTTTTCTTTCCTCTTCAGTTTGGACTGTCCTTGCTTTATGCTCTCCTGTCCCAAGGGGAGAAGCTGCTGTCCTCCGGTGTTCCTCTGGAGCCCAGCATCGGTGACTTTGAGACCTGGTGCGGATGTTCAGTCCAACATTCCACAAAGACAGATCATTTAACATCTTTTATATTTTAACATAAGTGATTCTTTTGTCCTTTTTAGGACCGACACAATATTCCAGGTGGCGGGACAGCTGTCCCAGTGTTCCCTGGTGGAGCCGCTCCTGCTGCCCTCCAACCTGCTCACTCTCTTCTGTCGCTACCTGGACAAGCGCACTGTGCATCAGCTGAAAAGCAACATTGAGTAAGTTCTTTTTCTGAACCCTGATTGCGAGATAAGGATTTCAACCCACTTACAAAAGAGTATTTATCTGGATTTATCTCTTTGTTCAGGTCCACGACAGGATTCCTGGCGCTTCCATCGTAAGGGGGACAGTTTGAAACGAGACGCTCGGCTAACGACCGGGTTGTGTTGATCATCAGAGTGAAAGGAGACGACTCCCCGACAGAAAGTCCTCAGTGTGAAACTATGTACATATATTTTGATTCTTATTCATACTTCCCTCGTTCCTTCACATTTTTGCACACCCAAAACTGTTTCCCTCTTATTTCCTTTATCTGATCTCTCTTACATTCCTCCGTTTGCTCTGGAGTAGGTTACATCAGTGCAGTTCATGCTGAAATCCCAAATCAAAGTTTTATTTCTCCCCCCCCTCCCACCTGCCCCCAAAGCAACTGTGATTGCTTTTCTGTAGTTGGTAACATGATTTACTTCCATCAACCACTCTACATTTATATTTCCAAATAGATTAAATATGTTGGATCAGATATTAGGGACAAGGTTGAGGATTGTATAGTAATTTATGATTGTACAGCTGAACCTATATGTTGATTTATAATAACCACTAAGGAAGTAGGCATGGCATGGCCCATGCACGTAAGCTATGCAGTTTTGTTTCTTTGTAAAAAAAGGCATGCGTTGTGTATACATGTGTAGCAATTCTAATAGTGATGCATTTGATGTGATCTTCCATCTTAGATGTTTCAGTTGTAAAGAGATATTTATTTATTGTATTCATTTGGAAACAGGAATCATTTAAATCCACCTTGTTAGAGCACTTGCAACATAAATAAAAAAATCTTTAAAAATGACCTCGTTTGCAAAAAAAAAAAGCATTTTAGCTCATTGTTCTATTTCCATTGTTAATTGTTAGATGCTGCAGAATCAATAGAGGCCGTGACTGAGTCTGCTCGTGATCCTGTGAATTCACAACATCAACAATCTGAGGTCCAGATCCCCTGTGGTTTTTGCTCAATAGTTTACTTTTAACCAGACTTGCACTGCGGCGAGACGCCAGTGTGTGACATTCCTGAAGAGAGAATAGCAGGAAGACAAGACGCTGCTGACTCTGGACGGCAGAAAAAGGAGGATGATACAAATTAATTGAGAGCTGTATGGAAAAGGAGGCAGTAAAGAGAGAAATAAACCTCAATCATGACATAAGCAGAAGTAAAACACCAGCAGCAGTGTCATTAATTTAATGTGACTTGTTTGAATGCGTTACTATGAGATGCTGATTCTAAACAACTGTTTAATATTTCCCTTTTTTATTTTAACGTGCTCAAACGTCTTGCTGTTCTTGCGAGGCCGCTGGTCTGGGTTATTTTCAGCAAGCTGAAAGTCCCAGCAGGTCCACTGGTATCCAACAGTTGGCAGAGCCCGCTGGATATCCACCAAACACTGAGTCAGTGTTGGCCGGCCTTCTTTAAAACAGCTGGGCTCGTTTGTCCAGGAATACACACTGCAGATGTCTATGAGCGGCTCTTTGTCAAACGGTGGTACTCTGGTTCTCAGTACATGTTGTATTTGTACGGTCGACCATCTGAAATACATGATTGTGTTTTATTTGTAGGAAAGTGCGTACAGTAAATTGTCTGGAGCCTATAAGTGTTATGTTATATAATCCTTTCTCAGCCTTCATACCTGTAAGAACTCTTTCCAGGAAAGATGAGAGGATGTGTGACTGAGGCTGAATGTCATTTGTGCATGATTGCTATGATTTAAAAGTGTTTAACATCCTGCATGTCGGGAGCATTTTTGTACCCAAAGGATTCCTTCAAGCTGCTCGTGGATGATGAAAATTAAGTCTGACATTTTTAAAATATTTCCAAGAGAAGCTGACGCAGCGAGGAACTGAATGACACATTCGTTACCGAGTGGAGAAAAAGTTAGACGGATGGTTTGGCTGCGGTGTTGACTGAGTTTGTTGAGAAGCCAAGTATGTGAGAGGTCTGGATGGGCTGGGAGCTGAGATGTTAACCTCTCCTTGACCTCATAAGACGAGGATTTGGACTTCAGGTGAGGAATCTATGTAAATGGTGAGATATATCTTTCTCTTTTTACCCACTTTTCTCTTTAAATATACAAGGGGCCGCTCTCACCCACTGTGTGTGTGTGTGTGTGACCATGGAGACTCGAAGATCTCAACAGTTTCCATCATGTGACTTTGAGCTTATGTAATTTCCAACGTAGTCCATAAGTAAAGTTCACTATACTTTGTTAAGGATGCATGTTGACCTCATTAAATACATTTTATATACCTTTTCTGTAACCAGAGCTGGACTCCTCATCATCAATATTCATGGTTTACAGTGTGATGTTCTTCAGAAGAGTGATGTTTGCCATCTCCTTTAACGACTCCTTTAAGATAAGATGAGGGCACATTTTATATGGTCACGTACTTATCCTGCAGCCTCAGAGCCAAAACATAAATATTGCAAAGATTAAATGTTGTGTGTGTGTAAGATATGGTTTTATAGAGTTCACAAACAATTTGTATTTGTGGTAAAGCAGAGCTGGTGTGATGCTGCTTCAAGTGTTCATCAGTCAGTGTCCAGTCTCTCTTTGCTTCTATCTCTCTCTTAAGTGTTAATGTACTTCAAGTGCCCAATTATTCAGTTAGTGTGTGAGTGTGTGTCAACTTTAGGTGTCTTTCCTAAGACAAGGGAAAGGGGTGTGCGGAAGACGAGGGGTCGAGAGGAGGGGCGCCTCAGACCAGAGTGTATATTGGACCCTGACCATCAGGTTACGTTGCCCACTCCAGGACATCTGCTTCACCTCCTCTTCCTCCTGCCGGCTCCAAAACATTTTTTGGCTTTGTCCTTTAGGTCAACCATGTCGGGACGATTGCTGCTACAGGGTGTGGTGATTCTTTGGCTGGCGCAGGCGGCGCACACAGGGGGTGAGTGGAGTGCAGAGGCCACTGCTTATCTAATAGAAGCTGTTTAGATGTTTTATGTAGGATTTAAATGAATTTGTGCGGATTGTAAAATTAGGAAACTTGACGTGGGAATTGGACGTCAGATGAGCCAATTTAAAACATGCAGTCACAATAATTGTGACTCAGTACTTTCATGAAAAAAGAATGTGTTGTGAAGGGTAATAGATGTTTCCTATATGTTCTGGGGTACTAATGATTTAGGCCTAATGTTGGGTAAAGCTTTCACAATATGAGGAATTTGTCCTGGTTGATTGGCGCACATGATCAACATATGAGACAAGGAATTAAAAGTAATATATAACAAATAGAAAAAATACAATTATTTACAAGTGTGAAAATAGAATACTTGCAATATATCTACCATTAAACTGGTAAAGTACATGTTAACTGTATAAGGTCAAGAAATGACAAAACACGTGTGTTAATGTAGCACATAGAGTCTGATGGTGCGAGTGAGTGAGTGAGTGAGTGAGTTGCATAAATCTTAATCTGTTCAAACACTTGAGAACTTCTCTCTCCGTTCATGTGCAGTGAACAGAGGAACCTGCGGGTTCAGAGGAGATGAGAGAAATGTCTCTCGGGTTTGCCTGTCAAATTTCAGAAGATCATGTTAGACGGAAATCGTATGTGTGCTTCTTAAGTGCGTTGGGCCCTCTACCAAGTTTTCTTGAGATGATGCGAAGCAGCCATATATTCTGTTTTCTCTTCACCAGCAGTCTCAGTTTGGCGGAATCAAAGGCAGCTCAGCTTCAGCGGCAGCGTTCGTCGAAATGTAACATCCCTCTGTGAGAGGGGAGGAGAAAGCTTTTATTGCTTGTACACACTCACTCCACTGAGTCCACCTACCAAAAATGACTCACCACAAGACTCCATTTAATAGTGTGTAACTGTAATTGTGGGATTTTATGAAACGTTTTGAAGCAGAGGAGCCTGAACCTTTTGTTTGCAAGTAGACAAAGGTTCTGATTTTTGTACGGATTTACCACCAGTATTTTATAAAGAAATTAATTTACCATAAACATTCTGTCTTCAAGGTTACGGGCCTGCGTCTGGAGTATCCAATGGACAAGGGCCACAACCTAACGGTGAATCCATCACCTTTTACACACTTTCTTTCTTAACGAAACAGAATTCATTGCATCAATGTCATTTTCACTCGAGCTAAAGTCTTTAACACGACTGTTACACTGCCTTTTTTTTCTAGGAAAGAATCCTCAGAATGGTGGAGGGCTCGGACGATTTCTGATGCCGTCAAAAGGTGAATGAACCTTACATGAATTCATCTCATCTTAAGAATTTCATTTTATTATTCTGATTATAATATCATTATTATTTGTCTAAGGTGTGGGGCCAGGAATGGGGGCACAGAATGGATATGGAGGATACCCCTCAAAAGGAGTAGGTGAGTGGAGACAGAATTCAGGAAGTAATTTTCCTGATGTTGCACTCTGGTAACGGGTTGGTGTTTTAAATGCAGACAAAGTCTAATGGTAAATCTCTTTCCACACTATCTAGTATAATCGTAAAGCTTATTCTTATTCTTCCTCTATTTAAGGTTATGGTGCAGCTGCTGGAGGGAACACTGGGATGAAAGGTACGTTACCCCACTGTCGCCTCTCACTTTGTAAAATCTGAGGAACATAAGAAACATGACGTTATTTTCTTTTTCTATCTTGTCTTTTAATGCTTTTCTGCAACAGCTGGTGGAACCAAAGGACAAGGTAGGAAAGTACATTATTTGTATAAATGGGATGGAAATATTATTAGGAAGACCTCTTGTGTAAACCAGGACAGTTGAACAGAAATTTAACCCTAAATAAATCAACACCTCTTTCAAATAGATTCAATAATAACGATATAATCCCAATTAAGGGAGGATCAATCTTCACACTGTAATCATTGTTGCAGGATACGGTGTTCAAAGCGGCCCTACGAATCAACAACAAACGAAAGGCAATGGTACGATAAACGTCTTCTCAGTGATAATACCCTCACACACTTCCCACCATTCAATTAAATTCTCTTTATCTTGCAGGCTACGGAGCTCAAGCAGGCGCATACGGTGGACAAGCCACTAAAGGCAACGGTAATTAAGACGGGTTAAGGGTTGATGCCTTTTCTTGTGTTAAATATCATGTACATCCTGGTTTCTATGCTGCATCGGCCTCAAACTACTGGTTTCATCTCTAGGTTATGGAGTTCCTGCAGCACCTAATGGAAACAAAGGACAGACGAATGGTAACTACTCAGATCTTCATTTTCAAATGAACATAGTGAAATTACTGGAAGCCAAATTAGGAAAAGGGCAAGGAACTAACTTGTAGTGAGAACGTGTTGCAATGAGTTATGTTAGATAAATACAGTAATCTGCTCTCTTTACTAGGATATGGTGCCACATCTGGTGTGCCGAATGTAAACGGGGCTAAAACCAATGGTAATGTCTGCAAAAGCACAACTTTTAAGTTATTTAAATGAATTCAATTTGCATCGGATAGGGTAAGACCTACTGGAATGTGAGTTGAGTTTTCTGCTCTTTAGGTCAAAGAGCCATTGCGGGTCCATCTGGTGGAAATGGCGCCAAGACAAATGGTGAGAGATGTTAGATTCAGCAGCACGATACCTTTTGTGTGTTTGTTTGTTCTGTAATTTGAATATCTGTATTCAACAGGCCAGATGGGTGCTGGAAGCAAACCCATGAAAGGATACGGACAACCATCTTATGGAGCAGGTGAACCCACTTCTGTCTATCTGGTTGTCCAGGAAGTCTCAACACATGTTTTCATTTCATACTGATTCATCTGTATTTCTGTGATAAAAGGTCTAAATGTAGGAGCCGGAGCGTCCAGAGGTCAGGGAGCCCCTCAGCCTGCCAGGAACCAGGGGAAAGGTACGTGAAAGCCATTGCACAGTAGTGAGCTCACCAACTGACACATCCGTAATAATGTCTTTATTTGTTCTTCCAGCATATGGCAGTAATGGTTATAATGGTTACGGAGCTCAGCCCAGGGGAGGTGAGTCACACACCAGTCAGTCCTTAGAGGCCTCCCTTGGATGCAATGCTGAATACAAGATATTTATTATAATATGTGTTTATTCTGTGTTATTAGGCTACAACGGGGGTTATGGCAATGCTGGTCTTGGTCTGGGACCTCGGTATGGAAACGGAGCAATGAAGGGACCGAAGCAAGGTGGGACTACTCTGACTTTTAAACAAAATGAAAACCTTACGATTTTAGAGATTTGTGTTTCTAGATTATACTGTTTGTATCTAAACTATATTAATCCTTCAGGCTACGGTGCTGCAGCTGGCGTGCCCAGCAGACAAGGTGCGGCCCCCCACGGTAAACCTACAAATGATATCTCAAACAAATCCAGTATAAAATTGCATGCTCTAAAATCACTTTGTTGTTAAGGTCATGGTGGAGCCCCGAATAGGAACGGAGCTACGCCAAACGGTGGGTTGAAAAGAGTTGAAGTTATTCTTCTTATTACATGTCAAGTAGGGTGTTAATTATTATTGCTGTTTCCGATACAATCCAGGGTATGGATACCCCAATGGTGGAGCCGCCCAGCCAGGAAAACAAGGTAACCATGAGGTCACAATTACATGTAATTATTTACTCATCTCTGAGATAAGCAGCAAGTAACTGTCATAGCCATTATATTATAACCTGATATAAAGTTGAAAGGAGTCAGCTGAGGTTGTTTGGGCAGAGGATGAGGACACCTCCCGGTATCCGCCCGCTGGAGGTTGTCTGGGCTTGGAGGGATTATTTATCTCATCTGGCATAGGAGCGCTTTTGGGTCCCCCAGGACGAGCTGGGGAGAGCGAGAGAGGACCTCTGGGTTCTGATATAATATTACACCTATTTTGTACTTACAGGGTACGGCAATGTTCCAAATGGGTATGGAGCCAATCCCAATGGTGAGGCTGCTTTTCAATAAACAATAATCACCAAGAGTTCTGTTATGTTTTCCTTTCATGTCCTTCAGATTATATAATAATTTGCTTTTGTTATGTTTTGCAGGATATGGAGCCACCAGAGGAGGTGCTATGAGACCCCAAACATGTCACAAACAGTCATTTTTAACACAATGAAAACATCAGATTTAATTATTTATTGTAATGATGTATTTCATCTGAAGGCTATGGAAATGGAGCAGTTCCCAATGGATATGGAGCTAAACCCAATGGTACATCATCATATCTGGAATTACACTGATACTTATCACAAAGAAAATGTCTCACTGCTTCACTGCATTAATGCTTCTTATGTTTGATCCGAGGCTACGGAGCTGGAGCTGCTGTTCCCAAAGGATATGCAGCCAAACCCAATGGTGACATTAATATGTACATTATATACACATTAAAACATTATGCAATACTATTACCAGCGCAGCTTATTGTTTTTTATACATTTCTCTCAAGGTGATGGAGTTAGAAATGGGCCTGCAGTCGGGGGATATGGAAGTAAAAATGGTACGCTCGTGCTATTCAATGCCAAATCAGCTTTAGAAATGTATTCCTAAATGAGCATGAATTTCCTAAACAAGGAAATTGTATTGACACTGTGGCATTTATAAACCCTCGTTTGCAGGATACGGAGGACCAAACAGTGGTATGCAATCCCAGCCCATCAAAGGAGTTGGAGCCGTGTCGCCTGGTGAAGGTGCAGGATCACTCGGCACCGGTGAGAGTTCTTCACTGCACACTAATTAAAACATAGTTGTGTTTTTGATATTGAAACTGTTCTCGACAACAGATCCGAGTGTTGAGTCATTCTCCCTCTATTTTTTTTTTTTTTGCATTGATCAGAAATTCTGCAGCTCTTATCCGATTTGTGAAAGTGATTATCTTGTGTTTCCCAGGCTACGGTGGCCCTGCTGGCATACCAAACGGACAGTTGGCTAAAGCTGCAAATAATGGTTAATGCTTCTTTTCATGCATGTTATTTGTACACGTGTTGTTACAGCAGATATGTTGCTGTGTAGTCAGCTGAACAGCTTTTGTTGTTTTTTTGCACACATACTTCTGTTTGCTTCTCAGGTTACGGCATGATGCCAAATGGAAAGGGTACAAAGGCTGCAGGTGCCTCCAACGGAAAGGGCCCTAAAGGTGAAGTTCTGTCTCCTCATCATCCAAGTTTAGGGGGTGTTGCACCTGTGTCACAAGGAAAAAGCTACAAGCAGCCACAGCTATTCCCTCAGGCTACACCAGGGCCGGCACCAGCTTTTCCTCAAGGCAAATACCCAAAGCCTGAACCCACACCTGGACCGGCAGCTTTCACCTCACAGGGCAAGAGTCTGAAGGCGTTCTCTCACGGGCCAACCCCGGATGTAGTCCTTCCTCAAGGCAAGTACCCTAAACCAGAACCTGTGCAGTTATTTTGTAGGCATGAGACCTAGAGTGCAACAGTCCTCCTTCATTAGTCTGTAATCATAATGGAGGTTGAGTTTGTCGATGCAACATGGGAGGTCGTGTACACAAAATATTGTTGGTAAGATCTGGAATCTTGTATTGTTATATAACTGCAGATGTGTGTATTCTGTTTTTATTAATATACCGTCAGAGGACAATAGCAGTAATGAATTGCATTTCCATAAAATATAAAAGTTAACTAAAGTGTATGGCCTCTAGGTTATATGACTGGAGGTGCTGTGCCTGAGCAAACAGGCACAGAGGCAGATGTTGTTTTTGGGGTAGACAGCAACATTGAAGGGGATGCTGCCACTGAAAGTACCAAATCACCCAAAACCAAAGCTGTTCCCGAAACGGTAGCGTCTAAAAGTACAGGGAGCATCTCCCCTGAGGATACGCTGGTTGTCAGTTTGCCTGAGGTTGCACCAGAAGACATCACGAGTGAACCTGAGGTGGGACCTGACAGGGTCGGGGTCAAAGGTCTCCCTACTGGGGGAACAGGGGCGACTGGTAAACTAAATCATGACCTAGATGTGTTCGCTAGTGTTGCTACATTTATTGCATGTGAGTGTGAGCTGAGAGTGAATCTTAGCCATTGCTCATGGTTGTTATTGTTTTAACCCTAACAGAGGTTTGTAAATGTATTTCTGTGTTGCATGAAATCGTCGGTGTCGTCTCAAAATGTCCAATAACGTTTGTGTCTCACAACACTGACATGTTTGAATAATCAAATTGTCACTTGTATGGCAATATTACTTCATTTTGGTGAACATGCTTTGGTGGTAATTAGATGAGAAGATTGTTATCGAGCCGGAAAGTGGTTAGCTTAGCTTAGCACAGGGATGGAAACAGCTCGCAAGGCCTTTATAACGCCAATCTGTTTTTGTATGTACTAAAGAAAGTAGATGTAAAGTGTTAATTTGAATGATTTGTAAGTACCTAAAGGTGTAATGTTATTTTGCTACCAGCCGCCAGATCCAGGCAAATTGTTTCCATGTTTAAAGAGTTTATGCTAAGCTAAGCTAACAAGCTTTAAATCTGACTCTCAAACAATATGAAAAATTGCATTTCAACAGATGTCAAAACTATTCATTTCATATTCAGAGCCTGTTCAGAATGAACCTATTTATTTAATTTATATTGTTACTTTGTTGTGTGATATCTTTTTCCTCTTATATTTCAATGTGCTGCATTCTGTGCATGAGGTGAATTTTAACATTTTTGTCAATATTACCATTGTTGTTCAATAATTTTACTAGCATTATAATTCAAATGAAATATCGTAGAAAGATCATTTCCAAGTACATGTAAGTCCTTTACATTGTGTCCTCTTGCATTTATAGAGAATGGAAGAGGAACTTTGAACTCCAAGGGACTCGGAGATAAACCAGGCAAACCTGGTAAGTATTTTCTACTTTCTTGGAATAATGATTTGCTGTATTGGGCTGACCCAATTTAAAAAACTGATTATTGACAATAAATAGGTTAAAAAAATAAAAGATAAGCTATGCAAATTATTTATAACATAGTGAAGATTTAGCCTGCTGATTTGCTCCCTGAAATACAGTAAAATTATAACATCCGCAAGTTGATGTTTGTTTTCTTGGTGTGTTGGTTTTGTGTTTGTAATATAAGTGTGATGGTTATTCTAGACTGTGGACCATCAGGAGTACCAAATGGACAATGGATGAAAATACCAAGACCTGGTAAACTGACCAAATTATATTTTCATGTTGGTGCTAATGTGACAGTCAGTAACTATGTGAAATTATTACTATAGCTTTGTCGAACAATACTTGTGAGCTAAAAATTATACATTTAACACAAGTACAATGTATTTCAACGGAATTGATATAGTTTCTAAATGTTTGCATGTTGAGGAGAGATGAAAACAATGCAATGCAAATCAGAACGTCTGTACTCAAAGTGAAAAAAAACGAGTGTACTCATTGTTTGTTCTCTGTCATTTAAGGTTACAACGCAGGTGCGGGAGCATCAGCTGGAACAAACACCAAAGGTACTTGTACACTAATTACTCACTTCATTGCATAATACAATTCAATCTTTGTTATCTTGATTACACAATTTTTCATGTGTATCAGAATTATTATTTCAGTTCATACTGATTGATTTATTTTCACAAAGCTTAAATTATGTTTTTATGCTCTCAGGTTACGGAGCAGGAGCTGGTGTTCCTAACAGATTTGGGGGTAAACCCAATGGTAAATCACTATCAGAACTTTTGTAACAAATACAAAATCTTAAATTTCTTTTTGTTTGTTTCCAAACAACTTAAAATCATTGAATATATAGAGATTTTTTTAACAGTAGAAGTTGAACTTGTTAGTAATAATTTGTAGATGGTTAAGAAACATGCTAATATCAGCAAGATACAAGCAGCAACAGCACATACAGGAAGTATTTACATTTTTTATAAAACCACGTTGATATTACTTATAAGTATATTTGGCTCTTTTCTACTGCATGAACTCTATGTACTATACCAAGCGGAAATACTACGCTGTATAAATCTGATTGAAGTTTTGTTCATCCAAAGGTTATGGAGCAGGAGGCCCCACAGGACAGGCAGCCGGTAATATTAACTGTCAATTTAAACACACAGTGAAGAATGTTTATTATTATTTTGTATTATTTTGCTGGTTTACCCTTTCGGTTCAAGGAAGAATTAGATGTGATGTTAAGTACTTTTGTGTGCGTTTGTGTTTGTGTTTTTGTGTGTGCGCAGGCCTTGGATATCCTAATGCAGGGAAACCTAAACAGCCAAGTGGGTGAAGATGTGTACTTAGAAAACAGTTAATAGCACTAATAACAACGTACAACTCATAGCAATAATGATCATTTTGGTACTTGTTTTATGCCCTCAGGTTACGGACAGGGTGGTTACCTTGGAGCTGGATACGGTAAAGGAAATTCCTATGCTACTGCACTTTCATAGAATAAGCTTTAAACACTGGCTTTTAATTCAAACTGTACGCTGATTATGGTTTAATTTAGGCCTAAAGGAGCTTCTATTTAAATAAGTCTAGTCCATAAACTTGAATTGTGATGTTTTTTCCAGGAAATGCAGGTCTTGGCGATACAAGCAATTCTAAATCAGGTAGGCTTTAATGCTTATATGTTGATTTTGTAAACACAAGGCCCTTAGTTTGTGCAAAGAGGTAATTATGTCGTGTTTGCAGGCTATGGAAATGGACAAAGCTTTGGCGCTGGTATACAGCCTGCCTATGCAAGTATGTGGAATTATATCTTTGTGTTTTTCAAAAATATCCCTACAAGACATTTAGTTTGATTGCCTAGGTGACCACAACATTTTTTTTTAGCAACAATCATCTAATTTCTCTTTGCAGGTCTTGGCCACGGTGTGCCTGCTGTTGACGGCAAATCAGGTATGATAAAGTTGGCAAATAAAGACTTAGCTTAAGATGAATGCGACAAAAGAGAAAATTAAGTTAAGTAAATTGAACCGACCATGACAATCCATTATTGTGCAATTTGTTGCTAAACCTACAGGTGGAAGCAAACACGTTCCTTATAATGGAGCTCCAGTTGTTCCTGCTGGACACGACGGTAAGACTAGTCAAGTATATAAAAACAAGACTTATGCAATTGTTAACTATAAAATTTAATATTTGTCAGTTCCAAAATAATATACTTTCACTCATACTCAAAAACTATTTTCTGTTATAACCTCTCTGTATTTGTAGTTCTATCGCTGCGTCTGCACTTCACTAACCTGATTATTTCCTGTTCCTTCTTGGTCTGACAACTATTTGCATGTTTGCAGCATAAACAGATTGGAGGTGTCATTTCAATCGGTTATCATACACAAACATTTCTTGTTTATTCATGCAGGAATGAGTCAGTTTGAGCCTCAGTCAGCTGGCCTTGGTCCAAATGGAAACGTAGGCAGCATGTATGGTGGTATGTAGCTATAACTTTCTTTACCCATCTTTTGTTTTAGGGTACCCTGATTACAAAATTACATTAAAAAACGAACTTGATCAAAAAACACACTATGATCTTAAAACACATTATAGCTGACACAACAGAAGCAAAGCGTTACTCTAATGTTGCAGGAATGGGCGGCCTGGCTTTTGGTGGTCAGGCTGGAATAGGTGCAGAGAAAATGAACGCCAAGTACGGTGAGTGCTTTGTGGTTCTATCACGCCACTAAAGTGTTGATCGTTTCTCATTACTGATATTATTCTGCTCTCTCTCTCTCTCTCTCTCTCTCTCTCTCTCTCTCTCTCTCTCTCTCTCTCTCTCTCTCTCTCTCTCTCTCTCTCTCTCTCTCTCTCTCTCTCTCTCTCTCTCTCTCTCTCTCTCTCTCTCTCTCTCTCTCTGCCTTACTCATGATGATTCAGGCATTGGTGGGCTTCAGTTTGGTGGAAACCCCCTCGTAGGTAATAATGGTGCAGGACAGTATGGTGAGTCTATTATTACACAGCTTCCTGTCAGTCAGTTTTTTTAGACCCTGCATGTATGTTATTATCTACACTGCAAGTTAATATACAGTTATTTATACACAATCCATCTATGTCAGATGCATTTGAAGTTTCACTGTAACCCACTAAAAAATAAAAGCGTGAACTTTTCTGCTTCTCATCCATCTGTATTATATCCAGGTTATGGTGGGGGTTCCTATGGGCCTACTGGTGATGGGAAATCGTCTGGAAAATATGGTGGGAACATATTTGTTTGTGCAAAACATAAAAACTAATTGTGCATAGCCTTTCAAAATAATGTGCATTGTCATGATGACAGCTTAGAGCAAACGGTGGCAATCCTGGCAGGTGCTGATGATCATGTTCATTCAATGCAGGTGGTCTTAGTGCCGGCTTTGGAGGGGTTCCTGCGCCCGGACAATATGGTCAGTGTGACGGCCCAAACTGACTTTCTTCACTCTCATAGCTATGATTTTCCAGAAATAGAGTGGTACCTATATTAGGCATTGGCCTAGTAACCATTTCCCCCTCCGTCTCTCCTCAGGATATGGTGGCTTCCCCAACGGTGGCCAGTATCAGGGCCTTGGTAGTAACCAAAATAAAGCTGGCAAATATGGTACATAGTAATTAGCTGTTTTGTTGACAAACATAAAACCTCAATCATTGACCTGTAAATATACCACCATGAACTCCTTATCACTTTTCTGTACAGGTTATGGCAGAATGCCTCATGAAGCTCAACCAGCTGCTCTGGGCCCTGAGGCCAAGTCTACTGGCCAGTATGGTAAACAAAAACATCCGTGAAAGAAATGTGAATTCAGGCTTTTCATGTACAAGCTGTGTTTACTAAGAAGTCTGTTTGTACATTTACATTTTCTGATCTTCTTGAACCCTGTGAATTATGGAAAAAAATGTTTGTATTTGTACTACAGAGCCATGCCTCAGCTGATGTTGTACTTGAATCCTCAGTGTGTACAGTGTGTGAGCATCTATTACTTTATTGTAATTGTAATTAATTGTATTTTGCTCAGGGCCGGCTGGGTCACCATATCAGCCCCAAACTGTTGGATTTGGACATAATGGGAAATCAACAGGCAATTATGGTGAATTCACCCAACATGACAGCTGAAGCTTCTTTAATTTGATTGTTTATATAAATGTATCTGTAACTCATGTGTACATGGTCCCCAAGGTGGCGGTGAAGTTTCATATGTGCCACAAGCTCTCGGCTTTGGGTCCGAAGCAAAATCTGCTGGGAAATACGGTTGGTTTCACTGTTCACTTCATAGTAATGAACGTCATTTTCTTTCTATTTTTAATGTGTTTTGTACATAGTTTCACTTAAATCTCTCAACAGATAATCAGAGACAATACCAGTCTAACCCCCTTGAATCTGCATCTGAAGGAAGATCAGGTGGAGAATATGTTATTTTTTCATTCATTTTTTCATTGAATTGTGTGACTAGTTTGTTTTGGAGAATACAGCAAGTTTGTGCATTCATCCATTTTTTTTTTGCCTTATATAGATGTCGGTTTACCTTATGAGCACCTGCCTCTTGAGCCGGATACAGCTGCAAGGTCTCACGGTACGTCTCAGATTCCAGGGAAAGCTGTTTCTGTTTCAAAGATTCAAATATTCACTCTGTCCTTTATATCTAATCTGTTCTGCCTGCTGATCTTTCAGTGAAAGAAGTTCCACAACTTGCAGTAGAAGGAGACGAGATGTTGACTGAAAGATACGGTAGGTTCATCGTGTATTTCTGCTTGGGCACAGTCTCCTTTTCTGTCCTCATTCTGTTAATGACCAGCATGTCACTTTCAGAGAACGTCGGCTACATAAATGGACAAGTGCAGTCACAAGGTAAAACTAGGATGTTTCATCCCAAAAACAGAATAACATAATTAGCTAATAATGCTTAGACAGTAAAGTCCACATTGAAATTCACTTACCTGTTTCTCTTCGCATTTGCCTGCAACTTTTCTTCTCTCCCTCCCTAGCTGTGGCATATCCTGCAGCTCCCACTGACAGTCCCACTCTGGCCTTCCCTTCTGTCCAATCCTATCTGCCTGCAGATGTTTTAACGCCTGATAGAGTGCATGGAGCGGATGCAGAGGACATGTCCGACCTCACGGGCACTGGCGGCCACGCCTTTGGCTTGGCACCCGCCACAGACACGCAGGGCGCAGCTCAAGTGCCTGAACAACCCGATGACCTACAACCACAACAGCACCCACGGGAGATACACATTCAGCAGCACCTCAAACTGCATTTTCAACCCCAAGGTGAGTTTTAGAGATGGAATAGCAATGCACAAATGCTTTATTGCTTCCCTTAAAGAGGTGAAGTAACAATTTTGCAGCGACGTTGGTTTGAACTAATTAAGATTGAGCCTCGTCCAGGAGTCACAGTCAGTCGAATACTGTATCCCCCCCCCCACACACACAGATGGTCACCCAACACTGATTTTTGAGTTCCTCCAGTGGAAAACTGCCTTATGTTTACTTGTACCTTATACCTTTATATCTGACAACTAGCACTGTACAGATATTATTGTGGAATTAACTGCGATATCTAACAGTTGTTTTTTTTCCTTGTTCCAGAAGCAAAGAATGGCAAACACAGTTTGAATGGCTTCTTCGGGAATAGTGGCTATCAAGGTAAGAAGATTGACTCAAACTAAAAGGTTATCATTCTCCCCCTCATCCTGCTCACTGCCATCTTTTCCTCCCTTCACAGGTTAACCCCGCTGGCAACAACAAGTTTATCTTCTTCTTCTTCTTCTTCTTCTTCTCATTGTATGATACCTATGATTTTCCTAATTGTATATTAGTTATATTTTCTCCTGGCCATCAAGTAGTCGTGGTCTGAACACTACATCCAAACATTCTAAGCTGTTCCATTTTCTGTGTAGTGTATTTTTATGCGCCCTGAAATACCTTTTTGTCCTGCACTAAGTGTTCACTGTTCATGCAAAGAAAAGCTTGTTTGACAGTGTTTTGATTGAATCAGTCAGTTTTGTCAGGATATTATTTCCTCAAAAATATTTCTATATAAAACTCAATTCAGTCTAATTTATTTTGCATGGGAAAGGTGTTTTTCTTCTTTTTTTTTTACTACTTGTGGCAAGCATGTGCTTATTATTGTACAGTATTTGATTTAATAAAATCATCATAGAATCAGCCAGTGGAAAATGTTCCTTCACTCATCCATGTGCTTGTTTCTATAGATATATTACAGAGTAAGCAAAAAAACATGTTTACAGTCTAAAATTAGGGGAACACTCAAGATATTTATGTTTAACATGAAGTTAAGCTGCTACTCAGTTATAAGCTATTTCAAGGAGCAGCCTCGGGAGTGCACATGGCTTTCTGTGAGGATTACTCCAGCTTTATCCCGAGGAATAAGAGCCCTTTCCTGATTGGTCGGACTGAAAGACTGGCCACTTGGCCAGCTCAACAGGTTGCTTGCCGTGGAATTATACCTGTCCAATGATGGGTTTCAGAGACATGAGTTTTACTCCATGATTCTGCTTGAGTGTGGCCTCGCTTAGGATGTAAAACGGTGAGGGACCTGCACTGTTGACTAAATGTAAGAGCAGTGGCTGCAGGAAGTTATGATTCTATACAAAGGACCGAGGCTGTTGGACTTTGCAAAAACCCCTTCACATCTTCAGTTCAACAAATATGTCCTGACGGGTTACCGGCCAGTGTCCACAGCTCAAGATTGCATCAGGAGCCTCTTCTACATGCACAATGAGCTTGGAAACATTTACACCCACGGTAAGTCAAGAAATATACTTTGCATTTCATTCTGTTGGTCCTTTGTATCCCCTCCAAACACAGCCAATTTGGAGTAAATAAAATATAAATCAAGTGTTTTTTTTGTGCATCTAAACTCATGAAGATATAAACCTTTAAAGTTGAAAACATAGAGCACATTGCATCCTCTTAACCCCATGAATGGGGGTGTACAAACATCGCGGATGTCCACTACTCTCACTTATAGCCAGTTACAAGCATACTTGACAGGAATTTGTAATGAGGATATGGGGTATTAGCTGTAATCTGCCCTGGGAATCCTTGTTCTGGAAATATCCTGCCGTTAACTAGGTCTTTGAAAGGTGTGTGCATGGTTGGCTCACACTATTCAGAGGCAATAAAACAGTTCTATACACGTCTCGTGCAATGCATCCTCAGGGAAAAGATCTACATATATAAAGCAGCTCAAGAGCATTTTACAATTATTACATTTGATGAAATTTCTACAAAGTCAAACCTGTGCTAAGTTGTGGGAACTCAATAGTACAAAATCAACTATGCATCAGCTAAATATTCTCAAAGCCTTGAACATCCTCAGGTATCCTCTTCATGCTCCATTTTCTATTTGTCTATCCGATAAGTTCATTAAGGCTAACACTCTTACTGAGGGGAAGTGAAGGGTATTAACGTCAGAGCGTTGGTCAGGTTTCTCCTTGCTCATAGCATCTTTCACCTTGTTCCTGGTATAAACAGAGGAACCACTCTCAGACCATTGAATTCCTGATATTGTTGTATCTTGTTATTTGACATTTTGTGATATTTCATTGCACCTTCGATAACGATGGCAAGCTGAAAATTTTGCTGTAAACAGCAATGCAATTAAACTTAATCATCATACCTAAAATTAAAACTTTTGGACATACAAAACATAATTGTTGTGTAAAGAAAGAATCTAGAGACTAACTTTGTGTACTTGACCCCTGTAACAAGACTATAGGATGCTCACAATTGAGTTTCACTTCATTAAAACTTGATCTCATCTCACTAACGTGTCCCTCCAGGTGTCCCCTTCTTCCTCTTTCTGGTGTTGCTACCTCTTAGTATCCCTTGGTGGGAGGTGGAGAGCATCTGGATCTGTGTGGTCCACTACCTGGCCTGCCTCAGCCCCACCATGGGCTCAGTTGTCTACCACGTCTTCATGAACCATGTGGGAGGGGAACATGTGTACGACACCCTGCTGTCCCTAGACATGTTTGGAGTTTGCCTCGTTAACACTCTTGGTAAGTCTTTGGCAGGGATCGTGGAAAACTTCGGAAAGCTCCAATGTGTTTTGTCCAGTCTCGGTAGTGTGGCAACCTCATTTCTTAGATATCAAGAGAAACTTATGCACCAGCATCCCATAATTAGCATTTGCTAATTACAGGAAGCAGTGACAAAATTACTCACACAAATCACCTTATCTTGACGATGTCCACATACTGGTTGAAGACTTTTGGACTTTGCCATGAAGTCTGATAATCAACCCCTGATGTGGTCACATGTCAAGTACTGTATGTCTGATATCATAACCCTTATTTTTATAACTTGAGTCATATTCCAGTCTGAAGTCCACAACTTTGAAACTCATAACACAAGTTAATCATACCAACCTCAGTTTTAATGATGATTTTATTCACTGGCACGTCTTCCCTCTTGTCACCAGGTGCACTGCCAATCATCTACATTACCCTTCTTTGCCACCCGATACTCCAATACACAGCCTTGCTGGCCTACATCCTCTTGTCAGTCTACGGCATCTACTGTGCCACTACAGCCCGCACTAACATCCTGCGCCTGCAGGCATTTGTCTGGCAGGCCCTTTTCCGCTTCAGCCTCTTCTTGTACCGGGTGTATGGCAGTGGGGTGGGCAGCCCAAACTCCCTGCGCTTCTTTGTCATCATGGACTCTTTGGCTGTACTGGGAGGTTTGGTCAACATCATCCAGATCCCTGAGCGCTTCAGCCCGGGCCTGTTTGACAATTGGGGCAACAGCCACCAGATAATGCACATCATGGTAATTTGCTCGATTATATACCTGCACTGGGGAACAATGGAGGACTTAGAGTGGATTAAGACCTACCAGTGTCCTACTAACTGATGGCCGGGCTCACACAAGGAAACTCTGATAGAATCGACTGATGATTTAATGAGGCAGCACAGTATGAAGAGAGGAGAAGCAAGCTATTTAAAAATGCACTTTAGTCCTAGCTGCTGACTTTTTTTAAACAAATTGAGGAATTCACAGTGTTGTAACTGCGGAACTCAAACGCCACTTACAGCATATCAATTAAAAATCCTGCATACTTGATTTTTAGTTTGTTGAAATGCAGTAGTTTTGGGTCATTATACCCATAACCAAAATAGCTATTTTTAAATGCAATTATTGATATTGTAATAAATCATATATTTTTACATCTGGCTCCAATGTGTGTTTCATTCAAGCATAATGTGACAAATGACAGGACATCAATGGTTGAATGCTTCAGTTGTGTAATTGAAAGAAAGAGATATTGTATATACACTTGTAGAGACATCAACATCACTGATTCTATTGCTAAATGGCACCCAAAACCGAACTGTCTCTTGGCAACATTAGTCCTTTTTCATTTGCATTCTTAGGACCTGCAGGTACTTTCACCTTCAAACCAAAAGCTCCCCAAAATGAAGTAAAATTATGGCCACTAGGAGTAAATTAGATATGAAAGAGACTGGAAAGCTTGCAGAGGTGGAATACAGACACGCTGACACAGCAGCTTTCTTTTTCTGCAACACACTGAGTCAATGAGGGATTCTGCTTTCATCTGTAACAATGGACCTTCTACTGAGACGATCTCATGGTCCGTTTCTGCGATTAGTCGTCGTCTGAGCTGCTATCATCCTCAGCTTCTGATAGGTCAGCAATGGGGAACCGCAAGATGGCTGCCACACCGCACAGTTGAGTCAGTTCTGAGGAGAAGATGGTATAATGTTACTCATACTAGTCGTAACCCTTCAGAGTTGCACTCAATTACAGGTAACTAGTGGTGTTTTGACCACTAGTATCACTGTAGAGAAATGTAGTAATGGTCTGCAGATGCATGTGCACGATTCAAAATATATTAATCTTCCAATCGTCAGTTGTGCATTGCAGATGAAGAACATGACATCTATTGAACCATTAAGATTGAAAGCAAGCAAAAGGAAGGAAGGCTTCACATTAATGTACAAAATATGTCAGATAAGGTTTTGTGAGGAAGCACATACAGGCTTTGATGTGGAACACTGAAAGACTAGACGATTCATTATGTGTGATTTTGTCAAGTAAATTCTACAGACATGTTTATAGACAAAAAATAAATAAGTATTTTTTAAACTTACGTTCACCAGACACATGAAGACTTGAGAATATTCTGCATGGAAAAAGAGACTGTATCAGCTGCTTTGAAAAGATCCATGCC
>CAAKHC010019513.1:198715-209987 GCA_901007825.1 Macroramphosus scolopax | reverse complement strand
AGTGGTAAAGGGTACAATCAGCACTCATTCACATATCAAATAACTCCGTAGCCATAAGTATTTATTGTCTCCATCTCCGATTGGCAGTGATGTAAACATGACTCCTGGATAGACAAGCTTTCCTGTTGCAATGCCTGCACGAAAACGCAGTAAACAAACCAGTCTGTTAAATAAAAGAAACAGTGGCTACACCTTATTTCCATTGAGCCTGTGGATTACACACAATATAGAACAGTTCCCGCACGCTTTGTGTGAGTTCAGCGTGGAAGTAAGTTTAAAAACACACATTCATTAACCAAAGTGTCTTGCACATAGGCTCTGACAAGAGTTCCAGCCTAGGTATAAAGAGACTCAGTGTAATGTGACACACTGGGGGGGACAAAAAGGCAACCTCATCTAATTACTGCCAATTAGAAAGGAGTAAATAGCAGGTTTACACACTCAAAAAAAAATCAGCATTTACATTGGAACTTAGGTGTAAGAATGGTATTATTTGTTCTCTGTAGGGTGAAGAGAATTCTCGTAATGTTAGCAAACACTCTCAAATTGCTGTTGTACTTAACAGAGCCCCATTGTTATGAGGAGACTAACATTTACAATGTGTTAGGCAGTCTTATTTCTAATGCTGATTCAAATGGTAGTTAGTTAATTAAATAGAAAGTATAATAATAACCTTTGAAACTCGCAGTCAGGACTATATAAATGCATGAGAATGACCTTGCCCTGTAATTACAAAGCTGAACAACTGAACTGATAAAGCTGCTCGCCAGTCATTGATGTTTTGAACTTCGTCTTACTGGAGTTCGTCTCCTGCGTTGCTCATTTTCATGCCACTTGATAGTGAATGCTAGTTTAAAGAAATAGTCTGCAAGTTTAAGGACCTGGCCAAGTTTGTAATACTGATATTATCCCCAGTCTTTCCACATTCAATGGAAATATTAGTTCTCAATTCTTAAATTAAAATCCTACTTATTATATTGTTTTCAATTTGCATACTTCCCTTGCCAAGTATTGTTGTACTTTTTATCAAAGCGCCCTTTTTATTGTGCACATACACACTGAATGATAATCACACCTTTGACCAATGTCGCTGTTTCCTCTGTTATACTACTTGTTTCACCAGGTGATGTTCATGGGCAGTACTATGATCTGCTGAGGCTGTTTGAATATGGAGGCTTCCCGCCAGAGAGCAACTACCTGTTCCTGGGAGACTATGTAGACAGAGGCAAGCAGTCCCTGGAGACCATCTGCCTCTTGTTGGCGTACAAGATCAAATACCCAGAAAACTTCTTTCTGCTGAGAGGAAACCATGAGTGTGCCTCCATTAACAGAATATATGGCTTCTACGATGAGTGTAAGTCCTAATAGAATATTGATATCTAGCTGTTGTTGTTTTTGCACACTCTGAATTTACAGTATATCACGTGTACATCTAAAACTTTCAGGACCATTGGATTGCTTGTCCCTCTTAACTTCAATACCTTACTGGGCGTTTTTTGCTCCTGTCACAATTGACCTTTCTGTGGGCCCATTGTTTACCGAATAAAACGTTCTGCTCCTCCATGGAAACAGCACAATCGGGGCTAAAGAAGGGAGAACTCAAGTGTCTTGTGTGCAATGAAGCACAGTCGTATACATCATAAATGCAACCCAGAATGTGACTGCAAACTTTTATGGTTTTCTAGTTACACTGAGTAGCACAGAATTCCATGATTTATGGCATCAGGTTAATGCCAATGCTCTATTTTTAATGAAAGTTCGAATGATATGAGTATAAAGAGGCAACTTTCTTTACCGAAACATTGGCAAAAAATTATTTGTTCGATGAATGAAAGTTGTAAATCCAACAATTCATTGTTTGTACAACTAGGCTGTAATAATTAATCCGATTCTGGCAACCTGACGATGCGTTTGGGGTTCAGATTTTGTGCCGGGATTAGACTAAAGATTATTTTTGAATTTCACAATGGTTACAATGCCAGCTTAGGCAGTCGTAGAGCCAAAACCTCTTACCCTGTCTTTCCTGAGAGACTGGAAGTTCTACAAGAATGACCCCGGGGTCATTGTCATTCACAAAGTTTATATGTCGGCATAGTATAGCATTCCATAACCAGTTGATGTGCTTCCATTATTTTCAGTCTGTCATGGTACATTACATGTTAGCGGCTCATCTCCTCTACAATCTATGCTGGTGTCGGAAATAAACTGCACATACAGTCTAGTGGAGCACAAAACTAAATAATATTGCGATTATTATGACGAATATTGCCATTGCTTGTCGAATTTTTGCATTTGAATTTCACTTAGCACTTGACTACACTCAGTTTTATTGACAGAAAGCAAATGTAAAAAAGTATAGATGATGGTACTGAAATGCAGCTAGGTTCAACCTTAAGTGGCATATCAGTGGAAACACAAGCTGCACAGATAAGCTCAGTAAACCAGGCTTCAGGCTAAGTAGCATGATCAAGCATTATGGGCAGTGATAAATCAGATGGCATTTCTGCTTTTTACAGCCCGCATTACGTAAAAGGTTGTTTATACTGTGATGCAACATGCACTGGCCTCCGACATTTTATAGGTCTCAAGATAAGATTGTAACCAAGTATTTGTGGTTTCTTTCCACAGGTAAGAGGCGATACAACATAAAGCTGTGGAAGACCTTCACTGACTGCTTCAACTGTTTGCCTGTTGCGGCCATTGTTGATGAGAAGATCTTCTGTTGCCATGGAGGTATCCTCATCAAACACTTTATTTGGCTTCTAGCCACAGCAGACACACAAACTCGCTTGTGCTCTGTTTCTACTATCAACATAATGGTTGCCGGCTTGCAGGGCTGTCTGCCATCTTAATTTCTCAGTCACACTAATGCTGATAGGTTGAAAATAACACCATCATGATTTATCAGTACACCATTAACAGATTATGACTTTAACTGTACCTCTGCTGGTTGCATGTCAATGACTATCGTACAGGACATGAAGGGGTTTCTTATGTATGCTGTAACCAGATTAATTTGTCCCAAAAATGAAGCAACTATCTTTGCAGTGCCCTCTGGAATTAAAAACAGCTGTGAGGAGGCACAAAAATAAAAGGAAAACAAGTATTCTGGCAACCAAGTTTTGTGGTAATTGAAATAGATGAAGGCAAGCTAAAGTGGACCGGAATAACAACCAGTGTACTGTGCAAAATATATAAACAGGCAGAGATAATCATGAGGGTAAATACCATGTGAAGTTGCAGAAGACAACACACAAAATGTCTTGCTTGTCAGAGTTATTCATATTTGATCACTTTGAAGTTGATGGCCATACAGGCCTGTTTTCCTTCTTTGTTTACAAATACTTATGTAAGCAAACTAAATTTAGCTCCAGAATTTTTCCATCCAGTTTGGAGCTATCGCTCGTGTAATTATCCCCCCACCATGGCAGAGTGTGATCCGACTTATCCATGACGTCACTTCTAACTTCTTTTAACTGTTTTCTTCAACAGGTCTATCTCCAGATCTCCAGTCAATGGAGCAGGTGCGAAGGGTCATGCGCCCCACTGACGTGCCTGACCAGGGCCTCCTCTGCGATCTGCTCTGGGCCGATCCCGACAAGGATGTGCTGGGTTGGGGTGAGAACGACCGTGGGGTCTCCTTCACTTTTGGCGCAGATGTGGTCACAAAGTTCCTCCACAAACACGACATGGACCTCATTTGTCGAGCTCATCAGGTCAGTACAAGAATTTCAAGTTTATCTCTTATAGGCTCTGCACATCCATGATCTACTCACACAGGGTTTTTAATAAGCGAGGCTGATAAGAAGACCCCAAGAGAATGTGTGAACAGGCTGTTATGTTTGGCCTCTTTCTGACTCTCCTTCTAGCCAAATTACAGCTTGTTAGTCATCTAACTCCAGCGAAGCTCCGTCCACTTTCCCACTGAGCAGAGGCCCAAACAGACACAATGCACAAGTGAACATTCCCGTGGGGCTGAAATGTTTCAGTGGACTGTTTTAAACACATGATAATTAAAAAATAGCCGTTTTATTTTTGGGTTGTACATTTTTCTCTTCTTGCATAAAATGGCAGTTTTGTAATCGTACTGGAATTTGACCTTTACTCAAACAATCTACATCCATCATGTAGTGAATATTTAATACAAATTAGAGGGAAGTGCTTTTATAGCACCTGACCACTTCAGCCCAGTTTTATTGACTATTACAAGAGCACTCTGCAGAAGGCAGACCTCTGCCAAGGCCAATAAAAACATGTTTTGTTTGCAATGTGAAAAGGATGTATGTGCTGTTCTTATTAAAAAGTTTAGAAAAATCGGACTGATAGCTTTCGTATACTGCTGCTTGGCAGACAAATCGACAGAAAGTATCTCTGACTTGGTGAAGAGGTGGATGATAGCCGTTTCTTGTATGGAGGGTTTTTAGAAATACGATTCTCAATGTGTTTCTAATTCCTCGTACTGTTTCTTGCCTGATTCATTGTTAGCAGGCTAGAAGGAGATTCTTGAAATGACCCTCATTCCACAACTTGCTAATCTGTTGTATCTGTTCTAAAGGTGGTTGAGGACGGCTATGAGTTCTTTGCAAAGAGGCAGCTGGTGACTCTGTTCTCCGCCCCAAACTACTGCGGCGAGTTCGACAATGCTGGAGCTATGATGAGTGTAGATGAGACCCTCATGTGCTCATTCCAGGTAAGCAAGAGACTTATTTGATCTTTAGGGTTTAACTAAATCCAAAGTGGCATCATCTCATGGTCTTTCTTGCCCTCTGTTTCTCTTGAACAGATTCTCAAGCCTGCAGACAAGAAGCTGTTCTATGGAGGAGGAGGAGGGATGGGCTCTGGTCGCCCAGTCACTCCCCCAAGGAAAGCTAAGAAATGACACCAGTAGATTGCCCTTGACCTCCAACCCATCCTTCCTGCCCTCTCTACCTCTCTTCTCCTTTCTTTCACCAAACAGCCAGAAATCAAACCTATACCCAGGGCTTTTTTTCCTTTTTTATCTGTACTTCTTAAAACATTTAATGTTACGAATTGTCTGAATGTGTGCGTGCGTGCGCTGATGACACATGTGCCCCGTCTGCCAGTGAGCATTAAAATCGTGTGCACATGTACATTTTGTGTGAGAGTATTAGAGATTTATACTTTCCCCTCTCTCTTACCGCTCTTCCTGTGGAAAGGTTGAAACCACAGTGTCTGTCTGTACAGTGATTTGACTGAAAAAGCAGCGATTGGGAGAAAGTAGATTGCTGACCTGATGAATTTAGCAGCAAACCCCTGCCAGCAGGTGGCGTGTGTGTACTTGTGGAGGGGGGAAGTATTTTGTTTTCCCTGTCCTCTGTACTGTAAAATCTCAAATACAGGTGTGTGTGCATGTGTGTGTGTGCGCATGCAGTGTCTTGCCTATCTGGAGTGTGATGTCACCTTGTCACAACAGCAAGCACCTGCTTACTCACACACACACACATGCATGACTCTTCAGATTCATATGAGCCGGAGCTGTAAAAACCACATACAGTTTAGGTTTGTACAGATTTGATTACTTGAAAGAGATTTTTTTGTGAATTCGTTTTGTAGTCTTTCATCAAGTTGACCAATAAAGCGAGAATCTGAGCTACATCTTCCACATTGTTTGTCTTTAATTGTAATTCTGTTTGATAAAAACATAATAGTTCCAGTAAAATATAATAAAGCTGCTGGAAAATAACCTGCACATTCAGCCTGATTGAATATCTTCTTATTCATGCATTAAATATTTAAAATTTCCATGATTTCTTTGTTATAGGAGTAAATTCAAACATGATAAAATGTACTTATTCATGTATAACTGTGAACACATTGTATCTTAAACATTTGACCAATCCTGAGTACATCATTTTTTTTGAGTGTTGCAAGATTATATTAAATTCACTTCTTGGGTTTTGATTCTTTCATCCAGATGTATTTTATTCCAGTAAATTAAATATGCCTGAATAGATTCAGCTCTTGTCCACAAGGAGGTGCTGTTGAGCTCGTTTGCCAGATTCATATCTGCAGAACTAACAGCCAAAAACATAAAGGAGCTTTAAGTCGGCTTAAACCTGGTTTCTAAATTAGAGTAATATCTGTCGATTCACAAGGGCTGTGCTGAAAACTGGATTTCTCTTTAACGTTCTTCCATCTTCCATAGGATCCCAGTTCTTTTTTTAGGCATTTCTATGGCGTCTGCATTCATTCGTCTTCCTGTCATCAACACCCTTCTTCAAGAGGCTCCGTCCATCATTTTGCCTTTTACAGGAACAATGACGGGGGAGGTCAAGGGTCTGCTGAGGGTGCTGAGTCTGCATTTAAAGAAGCTTAACTGTGCCGTCCAATTTTGTTACTCAGTAATTTATTTATGAATTACGGAATGAGCAGTTTAATGAAAAAAAAAAATTTCTGTGCAATTTTTGAGTAAAACTTTGATGTTTATAGCAGGAATAAATAGGCTTTAACTGTGCCATTTAATGCAAAACTGTTTTTACTGAGCTGATTTTACACTCCGACAGCTTTTGGAGCTTACAAAGAAAAGTCCCAGATCAGTGGTGAACCAGCGCTTGTTAATGGGCCCTCAAGTACTGTGTGCATTGTTAAAAGATGTGAGTTGAGAGGATGCTTCCTGCAAATCAAAAACAACTTGGATGGCTTGTTTCCTGGGAAATCCATTTTTGAAAAAATCCATGCATGACGGACTTGTTGGGGGACCTGGTGAATGATCTTGTAAAGTGTGAAACACTCTTGCCGCTGGGCCATTAGATGGCAAGTTGTCGTTGGAACTTGGCTTAATGCATAAGTGCCTTAATCCTGCATTCTTTCCAATGGCCAACAGAGGGCGACTCCACTGGTTGCAAGTCCGAAAGAAATTCCCCTCAACCGATTTATTATCTCAGTAAACATTTTGCTGGTGAGTTTATTGTCTGAATCATTAGTTTCAAGTCTTCTTCAATCCTGCATGATGTTCATTGTGCAAGTTAAGTTCCCACTTAGAATAAGATAGATGATAAAACAGGATATGTTTTAGGGCGTGGCTTGTGATTGACCAGTAGCTCCTATCGCGGTGCTGAATCACGGTAGAGGCGCTACATCACAACTCCACCCTCTCGTCCAAATATTGTCACCTTCTGTTGCAAAGAATGAAGATGGCAACGTCCAAAAGGCCAAACTGAAACTGGAGTCCATCTCCATATCTACATATATATACATATATATATCACAGTAATCCTCTGTCCTCATAATTTGCCATCGCGTCTCAGATTCTCAGTGCAACGCCTCCACTGGATCGTGTTTCCTACTTTTTGTGTTGGTCAGATTCTCGAGGACTCAAGACGTGACCTTGCTCTTGAGGGAGAAGTGCACCGCTTAAGAAAATACGTTTAAATACATCTATATTTGTTGTACATTAAACACAATCCACCTTTGTGGCTTCGACATTCCCTTTCGTCTGAGCAATCGACCCCAAAAATAGTGTCTTGGTTAAACAGGAGTACTTAAAATAGACAGTTCATCTTTCAAATGATACCAAATAGTGTACATAGTAGTTCACACAGCAGCACTGGCAGGGAATACTAATCTCCTTCATCTTGGAGAGCTATCATTTGTTCATATGGCGACATCCATCAGAGGAATATTGTCTGAATTGAAATGTGCTCAATAATTGTTTAAGAGATCCGCCAGTAATTTTACTTTAAAGATTAACAGAAACAATATTTTTTTATCCAACTGAGCGATATTGATCGTAAACCGACTCTTGGCAGCGAAGACTAATCTGAACAGATCTGAGCCAGTCAAGCCAACAGACCCTCAGTTCGCGACACAATAAGTCGTTGCTTGTAACTAACAACGCACCTCTAAAAAACGCAGAGATGTAAACGATACTTCATCCGTAAAATTAAAGCTGCTTTTGATCAAGAGGCTCACTTTCCTGTCGGCTCCCCCGAGGCTCATACAGTGCAGCCTTAAGTGTGTGGAATGGTGCGAACAACCAGGAACTCCTGGGCCCAATGTACCACATGGATACCGATGTCCTCGGTGTGGAACGTGTCCTATCTCGTTTTCTCTCAATAGGCGAAAGCGAGACTCGCCAGCGTGAACTAAAGGTCCGGCATTCTGAAATAAAAAAGCCGCAAAGCTGTGGTGGTGCCATGCCCGGCAGCCCAGTGTCACCTGCTCTATTTATATCTGCCGAGGAATTCTGGATTCAGAGACTCAGCTGCCACTTCTATTATTACTATTAGCTAATGCTGTGACAAGTACCCGGCTAACACGGACACTGGAGCTTCTTTATCCATTGCATTATTGCCCAGTACTAATTATGTCCTCACTGTCAATACCTCACAAGTCGTATGTTATTACATGTTTGTTGTTAGTAACTTGTGTCGTGAAGATGCTGATTAATTGGTTGAGCTTGCTAAGTGTTCATTATACCCCCAGAGATGGATGATATTGATCTGTGGAACAGCAGACGCCCCTCAGAATGTTCTATTAATGACAATAACCTTCTTTAAGAAATATCAGTGTCTCCGGTATCCATGTCCTCAAGGCACAGATGTCGCCTTGTCCCCCTCGCTCTGCTTCTGGCCGTGCAAGTCAGCAGAGTCAGTCTTAGTTGCATAACGTGCATATAGCTTTACCACCGCGGTGCTTAACACTTGGTACAGAACTGGGAACATGGAGGGATCGCAAATGAGGGAAGACGGGGTTTATGGGTTAAGGCGGCACATGGTGATCCCTCGGCTTGGCGAGCGGGTGTGGCGTGTTCGTGCCCCCGGTGGGAGTTGGAGGTGATGGGTGTCCCGGCTTGTGGGGTTTTACACCGTAGTAGTCTCGGCACACATGCAGGATACTGACACTTCAAGCATAGACAGCAGCGGAAGATGGAGGGGAGTGAGGGGAGAAACCTTATCCTTCTGGGATATTGAGTTAAATGTCACTGCTCTGCCCTGAGGGAGACACTGACAGGCCGACCCCTATCACAGCCCCCAAATCTCAGAGGTCAGAATGGTTGTACGACAGCTGAGGCGTGGAGAACGGCTGGGTGAAGCAGAGATGGGGACATTGGAATAGCAGATAAAAGCAAAAAAAAAAATAGTTACACCAACATTTCTGGGAAGTAGAAGGAGGGTTGGGCCTTTAAGAAGTTGAGCAATGATACAAACTACCAATGGTGAACTGAAAGTTTGGCTCGGGTGTTGGATGGAATCGTTGTTTTAGAAGTTGCAAACTCACCATCCTGTTTGCAGAAGCATCACATGTTTCATGATAAGACAAATACTGTGAGTACTGTAAACTGCTTGGTTGCATACGTTCAACACGAGTGCAATTTATGTACACAAACAACAAAACGATGATAGTACGTTCTTATAATTATAACCAGTTATCTTCCACTCACAAACACTAAAAAGGCAATTAAACTTTAGTGTCCATAAATCACCGTGCAGTCGCAGAGCTTTGCCAGATCCATAAGACGTTATGTAGTGCGTCAGTACATGTTCCCCCCTGTTTGATTTATACATCTATGTTTTATTATACCATGTTGTAAATGAGACCGGCGGCGATGGTTCACTGTTACATCATCAAGATGAACACGAGAGGCCGGACTCCAGGTGATGCCGAGTGTATGTTGAGTGAGACTGAGTTCGGATGACAGACACCTCTGGAACTCAAATTTTTTATATCATGAAAGAGACTCTGCTGAACGCAGTTAAAAAAATGTTTGTGGTGTCCAAAGGTGGGAATTCAAAGACGTCCCCCTCCTGGTCCCACTTGACATTGGAGCTCCCTCCGATCACCGAGAGGGTCACGGGGTCTTTTTTGCTTGGATACTTCCATTGCTTGAAAGATGTCAAAAAACAATGTGTGAAGAGTGACATTTGTGGCCTTGAGGACAAGTTGAACAGACCTTTCCTGGAGAATGATTTAACACCGCCTGCCTCCCTCTCTCCTCTGTCAAATAAATGTCCTATCTGCATCCGTGATTCGGACTCTCTGCTCGTGATGATTTCTTCTTTGGGCCGTGTGACAACCGTCAACCTAGTTGCATGATAAGGAATCAGCCTGGTAGCTTTTTGTGTCAACATACGTGTCAACATATGCAGCTGCTCATGTTAACGGTGAAACCTGTCATGCTGAAAGTAGTCGTAGTTTCACACTGAAATCAAATTGACCTTTTCTGAATGGCGCCTCAACGCTGCACACACAAAAAAAAATCATGCAGAAAATAGATCGCAGCTAAAAAATGTCCCGGGTAGCTGTCAGCTGTGGTGAGCAGTGACCACTGCTGCTGGTACGGGAACACCTGTCAGCTTATTGATCAGCAGAGGCAACTTGAATTCTTGACTGCGGAACACTCCGCAGCAGCCTGACACTCGTTTACTGCTGTTAAAACAAATAGTAAATCATTAGACACGGCGCTCCGCCTCGTGCATTGTGCTTCATTTACAAGATATCCTTTAGACAAACGAGGTAAAGCCAAGAATAAAGAATGAATAATCATTCGCTGTTAAATCAAGTGGACCAATTCAGTGCTCTGATTCAATGCCAATTTGTTGCCAGATCATCTGTGACACATCTACTTAAGCGGTGCAATATCTCCCTTCCCCCCCATTAAAAAAAAATGAGACATAAAACTTGATCCTCCTGTAACTGCAGTCGGGGCTTCTCTTCTCTTCTGCAGGGCGATTGGATGACATGCTGGCTGTCCTCTGGGCATTCCTGTCCCACAGCAATAATTCCTCAACTTTCCTCTTCCCCCCTATCATTTACTTGTCTAACTTCGCCGGGTTTCTCATCAGGTTTGGTGATCATGGGCGGTTTGTAGGCAATGCAATGATAGAAAACAGGTGTCAGTTACAGGAGATGATGCAGCTCTGCTGCAGGAAGTTCTGGGTTTTTGAGAACTTCATGTGCTTCCATGTCCAAATCACACCCGGGGTGATTCATCCTACTACCAAATTAATGTCTGCAGTCTCTCCGTTCTAGTGCGTGTAGTTCACTCCTGAGCCACCTTCTTCTGCAGGAACCAGTTGAGCCGTCACTCAAGGCCACCCAACCCTCCTCCCCTATGCGTGATCTCCTGTCTCACTCTCTCACCTTCTCCCTTCGTCTTATTCCACTGACCATGCATGTTCCAAAAACAGATCTCATTTTCATCCACGGTGCGACCCCCCCCCCCCCCCCCCACCCCCCCCCCCCCCCCCCCCCCCCCCCCCCCCCCCCCCCCCCTCCCCCCCACCCACCCCCCCCCCCCCCCCCCCCCCCC